>JAOYMR010000019.1:8977715-8999629 GCA_025802075.1 Tenebrosternarchus preto
TGTGAATGAATGTGGGTTAAATATTGGTACAGTGTGAATGAATGTTGGTTAAATATTGGTACAGTGTGAATGAATGTGGGTTAAATATTGGTACAGTGTGAATGAATGTTGGTTAAATATTGGTACAGTGTGAATGAATGTTGGTTAAATATTGGTATAATGTGCCCCTACACTGGCTATTGCTCGTGACCCGATGAGTCATCAGGAATGCATTAACATGCTGTGTGTTAACCCTGGCAACAGAAGTGGATCACCACACTCTCTGAAAGCTACTATATAAAGTAATGTGAATAGTATTAGTATTTTACTGATCATCTGGTATCATTGCCCCGGGAAGAACTTGATAGTGTGTTTATCAACATTATGTGTGTGGGGGAGGGGTGTAAAAGAGGTTATGGGGTAATTGTGCTCTTCAGTGATATGGTAATAAAGTAAGCTCTCCTGCGCAAGGGACAATGTCTTAATGACAGCATTTTAAGACTGAAGAGGTGTTATCTGGAGCTCCACATGTTCGTACAGTTCATTACCCTCTCTCCCTTTAATGCTCTGAAGTATATTCTCCGAAATATGTTGAGAACATGCTACAACAATCACTTGGGTTCCAACATTACCTAACCCTGACGTGATTAGTGGTCCACATAGTAATTCACACACAAGCACAGAGCCTTTGACCAAAGGCTTTAAACACTGATGCCCAGTTGTCTGGACACAGATAGTGCTTTTCAATGCAGAGTCACTGTTATCCGAATAATTCAGCCTAGCCTAATCTTCTTCTGCCCGTGGGAGAATCTCCTGCAGGCTTTAGCAAATGTGTGAATGTGTGATATTTTATTATTCAGGAAGTCCTTCATGCTAGTTACTCAAGTGAAAAGTCAGCCAAAAGTAGACAGTGATTTTCAGGGGGTTCATCGCTACAAGTGGGGGAAGACAGAAAGAAATTGCAATTCAAAATATGAATTCAATTGTTATGTACACATGCAATTTTATCTACTAATTTGATTAATTATGCACGCTTTTCTTTACTAAGTTTGCCATGTGGGGTCACCTTGATCAAAGAGAGCACAATGTGCTGCATCCCCCGGGGCTGTATGGCATGTATGTGCATTACAACATTGAACAATAGAACAGTATAAGTCATTGTTTCACTTTCACTGAAACCTCAAGCATTTGACAGCTGCCTGTAATCTCAGTAACTGATGTTTCTCCTCAGCCATCTTGCTAATTTCACAAAATATTTCACAAAATATTCTACCACCTTTCATTTTGTCAACATAATCTAAATCATTGATAGAGAGTAATTTCAAGATACTCTAAATCATTCATAGTTCAAAGCAATTATCTTTTTTTTTTACCACTTAGATGCTTTGACACGTACCAGTTTAAACTGGATTGGTTTCACTCAGATGCTCAATTATTTCTGCTTCTATTTAATTGTACAATACAGATTCTCATCAAAACCGGGTCCAGGTGAAAAATGGTTCTCTTTGATTTCTCTCTGCGACTGTTCTGCCATTGTGTGTTCTTCTCGTCTCCTTTCATTTAGTTCTTTGTTTTTCAGAGGTTTGGGACATACACCTGGGGTTGTGTTTTGGAAAATGAAAGCTGTGTGCTGATGATAAAAATACATTAACCTGTCAAACAATGACCAAAAGATACATTAGTATATCTTTTGTAAATTCGGTTTTCCCATAACTGGATGTAGTGTGTGTGTGTGTGTGTGTGTGTGGAAGGTACCAACTAAAAGCATTACATTATTGTTACGTTATACATTGTTATGTCAATTACCTTGTTAATTTAGTCAAAACATAAATAACAGTTCATCGTTAAGACAAAGGCGGAGAGCCCTCTCTTTATTTTTAGAATTAGCTCTGAAATCAGTAAAACACAAATTCGGGTATTCTGCAGTCTCTGGAGATCTCATTAAGGGAAATCCCGTTTCCCATTATTATTCATATGTCTCTCACATGTAATGGGGAGAGATTCTCTGTGTCCTTTTCTCTGCGTGCAGACTGGGAGCAGGTCTTGGTTATTACCTTATGGCTGGCTGTGTAGGGGGAGTCGTGGGAATACTAAGTGACCATCAAAAGAGAACATCAACAGGAAGAGCGGCAAAGCTCATGCTCAGGCTCATGCTCAGGCTCAGGTGCAGCTTACATGTGCAAATTTAAGTGGTGTGACATCATCACTACTCTTTTTAAAAAAAATAAAATCACTTATGGACTGTCTTCATGGTCTCTATGACAGATTACTGTGAAACCTTGCTTAAAAAGAGAGAATCTCTTGAGCTTTTTTTTGGATTTATTATTAAATATTAAGCACATAAAATTAAATATCCTGTAAGGATCACTGTGATTTTTGGAAAACATTCTGGAAGCTTATCTGCACTACAAAGTGGTGCACCATCCGAATTTTAACACGACTCTCGATGGCAAATAGAGAAGCGAGAGTCGTGTTTTGAAGTTATGAATGCATTATTTATATAGTGTGTACATATGAGTAAACATTTAAAAGTCATGAAAAACTGGAATCAATTAAAACTACACCGTGGTGTTGAATTATCTCCTGTTACCCTGTGTTGTGAATTTACGCTGTGGTGGCGAGTCAGTTTCTGTTACCCTACGTTACTCTGATTCGCTCTGCATCTCATTAAGTCCCTCTCTGCAGGTGAAATAATCTGAGGCTGTTATTTGTCTTCTCCTCGTAGTACAGACACCAAAGGCAGTGATATATTCAGGTTTGATCCTGCCCCATGCTGGCACTTGCCTACATAATGATGATTATTAATGGGAGAGGAGCACACCGTCTGTCTGTACAGCCCAGCCCTTATGCTATGACCCAAGAGTGTCATTTATAGGGGTAAGTGAAACTGACTGTTTAATCTGATGTTTCCCCGATCTAACACCTGATTCAGGTAATTAGTTGATCAGAGTTGAATCAAGTGTGCTGGAGAGAGAGTTTTGTAGGAGATAAATCTATGTACATACATATATATAGAGAGAGAGAGAGAGGGAAGGAGAGAAAAAGGGAGAGGATGAGAAGATGAGTTCCTTCCTTTTCTGTTTGTTTTTTTTTCCAGGTCTAGTGCTTCATAAGAAAGTTGAAAGGGTTTCATCTGACTCCCTCTGAATTTAGGTCACATGAAATTGTCCAGATTCTGCATTTACTGTTACTGGTGTAATCATCACAGCTCTATATAGTGTATGCTTATGACTGTCTTTCCATGGTTAGTCTATGGATAGTACTGGTTGTTATGACAGCATTTCTGTTCTCCACAGTGGCAAACTGGCAGTGGCTGCTTGGTGCTGTTCTGATACTCAGCTGTCCTTTATACTTTTCTACCTCTTGCTATAGCCATAACCCTGACATTGAATGTAAAGTATGAATGAAGTGATTTTATTCAACTCTCTTCATGCTTCAGTCCACATCTTTGGTGACTGTTTTCCTGTGTTCCTGACCCGGATATGTTTTCCCCTTCTTCCTGCAGGGACAATGTTGCCAGGTTCCAGGCTTTTGCTGTTTTGTGTATTGTGTCACTTGGAGGCAGCTTGGGCTTTCGCACGCATGTCTGACTCAGCGGAACTGCGCTCTGCGTTTTCCGTCGCGCGCACCAGCAGCATGGAGGGTGGACCCAAGATGGTCGTCACCTTTGACAAAACCTACGTGAACATCGGTGGTGACTTTGAGCCGAAAACGGGCCTGTTCCGCTGTCGCATTCCCGGAGCGTACTACTTCTCCTTCACGGTGGGGAAGTTCCCACGCCGCGACCTCTCCGTAATGCTGATGAAGAACCGCAACGAGGTGCAGGCGATCGTCTACGACGAGAACGCCGGCTCTGAGCGCAAGGTTCAGAGCCAAAGCGCCATGCTACAGCTCGACTTCGGCGACACCGTCTGGCTTCGTCTCCACGGTGACCCTCACTATGCAATCTACAGTAACACCGGCCACTACACCACGTTCAACGGGTACCTGATCTACCCAGACATCTACACCTTCCAGGAACCGGAGCGGAAAGGGAATTCTGAGGAGAATCAGGTGGGGTCGCTCACAGGCCACACCCCTGAGCAGGCGGCTCCAGAGGAGGCTACTAATACAGAAACGAAAAACAAAGACCTCACAGAGGAGATGACGGATGAGGAGGAGGAGGAGGAGGAAGACCAGAGGTCTGCCTTCTCAGCAGGTCGCACCCAGAGCATTGTGGGAGTGGACAAAGCCTACCCAGAGCACAAGCCTATAACGTTCGACACGGAATTCGTCAACATCGGCGGCGACTTCAACGCCAGTGGCGGTGTGTTCACGTGCCGCGTACCGGGTGCTTACTACTTCTCGTTTAACGCCGGCAAGCTGCCCCACAAGACTCTGTCAGTGAAGCTGATAAAGAACCACCTGGAGGTTCAGGCCATGATATACGATGACAGTGACACCGAGAAAGCCCTGCAGAGCCAGAGCCTGATGCTGTCACTAAAAAGTGGAGACACGGTGTGGCTCTACAGCCACCAAAAGGATGGATTCGGAGCCTACAGTAACCATGCCAAATACATCACCTTCACCGGGTTCTTGGTGTACCCAGAGCTCCCCCACAATGAGTCACAGCTACGGAAGCAGGATAACGTGCTGTAGACTGAACTGAGTCACTGGCCTCTGTTTCACCATGCACTTTACTGGGCATGGGTCATATCCTAGAAAACCCTTTCCCTTCACCTGCTCTTGTGAACTCTTGCAGGGAGACCTTGTGGTCCTGTTCTGTCTTTTTTACACTCTGTGTTTCTGTAATTTCTCCAGTCATTTTTTAAGGTTTTAATTTTTAAGGAAACTATGCTAAAAGTACAAATCCATAATAATATTGCAAACCAAAACATTTTGGGCAGCAGCAACAATCAGTGTAGTGTCATGACATGTCAGTGATCCCCAGACCACCTGTGTATTACTGTTTATTATCTGCAGTTACGAGAAATTGAAAATCATGAAGATATTCAGCATGTCATGAGTTTATGGAAAAAACCTTAAACCGTAGTCAGTTAGGACTTTATCCATCCTACGATTAATTCATATCATATAAAAAAGTACAAAGCCTTGACCATCACTGATTGCATCAGGCAAATAAGAAAATCAAAGTCAAATAATGTCAAAGTAAGAAAATCTGCATGCAATTTAGGTTTTACTCATTAAAGATTTTGCTTACAGTCCTTTGTTGCATGAACAGTTTGCATGTGTATGATAATGTTGACTGCTATGTTTGTTGAGATTTCCTTTGCTCAGATTGTACCCATTTGTGTTTCACAAACCTTTAAGGGTTTCAGATGTAGGCTAGGTATTGCTGGGATTACCAGTTGTCTATGGGGTTTTGTATGCAAACAGATCTTAATGCTTTTAACGGGAGAAACCACAGTCATATTGATGATCTAGCTCAGACAGTCCCTAGTCCATTTAAATGGAATCAGTTCATTTAAAACCGATCACATGTTTTGCTTGCCTTGCATGCTAAAGTGAAACTCTTAATATACTGTATAGGTAAAAATGTGCACTTCCATTTTGTAAAATACTTCATTTGTCTGTTTTCTAACCATTTCTATTCATGTGAATGTTCACATTGTTATTGTGTGACCGATGTGATGTTGACGTGCTCTGTAGTACATGATCATAAACAGACACGTCATGAACAAGCTGCACATACAAGGCTTGGGAAGCCCAGTGGTCTGGTTTTGAAAAACTGAGCTTCAGCTCTGGGATACTGTGTACAATGTTAGCAGTGTTTAGTGGATGCTTTTGTGACCTACACCAAAGCTCAAAGCAAAATAAATTAAAACATTATATAAATATATGTATATATATATTATATATATGTAAATGTAAACAGTGTTATTTGTTCTTTCACTCTCCTTCATAACTGAATAACTGAATAACTACAGTTTCACATTTTAATACACGAATCATGAAATGATAAAACAAACACACAAGTTTAATTAATTCAGTTTTGGGAAATGTGAGTGAAGAAGACGATCCTCAATAATAATCAGTACAACTTCATAATACAGTGCTGGGCTCAAACATTTAGTGTAGTTATTCTTACTAGATGAAGACTGTGTATTTAATGTCATGAAGAACTAGACGTAGTGCAGATAAAGAGTAAGATCAGATAAACACCACAAAAACAAAGATGCCAACAATGATGATGATCAATACGCCATCACTTCCACATTATATTTTTGAGGTACTGAAAATATTTTTATGACACAGATAGATACAAAATAATCACATTAAAAGTGAATATTCACATTTTGTGACTACATGACTTCTGCTGACTGGGTATTTTTTTTAAATAATGGAACAATAATATTCTCAACACAACAGTAACCCTGACATGGTGTGAGAGAAAACTAGTGTATATGGGTGTACCAGGCAAGATTTTTTTTTTTTATTCAAAACATCTCATGGATCCAGCTTTTGATCAAGCTCACTCACTCGTATTTAGAATACACTCGTATTTTTGATACAGCTCACTCACTCGTATTTAGAAAGCTGGATTCTATAAGGGACACTATAAATCCTCAAGCTGCTTTTGCATGTATCATTGACAGGGATGGAATTGGAAACACCAGAAATCCACAAACACATGTTTGCAATAACAAGTTTTGTATATATGAAGCAGAAGAACATAAAACATACGTTGTGTTCTTATGTGCTTCTAGTGCAGTGTGTACACAACAAAAACCCACCATGGGTGATATGTAAGAGTGTGCTTTAGTGACACTGTAAGTCCTTGTCAGATGTTCCAATGTCACTGCTGGGGTGGGAGAGACCTGCCACACCAAAAATACCCAGCCAACAGCAGTCCTGTGATCTCACACTGACCACTGATGAGAAGCTGGAGAATGGCTGTCTGTTGTGTTTGGCAACAAACAGTAAAATACTGTAACTGTACAGTATATAACTGAGCAACTAAATGTGCAATTATAGGAAAGTGAGTTGCAAGAATATAACCTCCATTTAACTGTGGAATTCATAATTTAATAAGTGCAAATGTAGCTTTACTGGAGGATCTGGTACTTCTGAACAGGATGAATGAAGTAAAACCTCCCATTTGTGCTTTCTTCCAGACAGAATCATAGTGGCATCTAATCCAGACCCTGCTGTTCATCTGCTGGGTTTCCAGCTGTTCAGAGCAAACTGAAACTTCACATTTAGCTCAGTCTTTAGTAGAGGTGTTTAAATGATTATCAACAGTTGGGGTGCCGACTCTACCACTGTTTTCTCTTCCTGCTTGCTCAGTGGTATTTGGCTTTTCCTCCATTATAAGCAACTCTGTTTACTCAGAGAATTTCAGTTAGTGTTTCTTTATATATATATTTCCCAGAGGATCATGGGTAGTCGTATACATGAGCCAGCAAACGAATTCCTCAACTAGTGAAAAATCCCATATCTGATCAGAAAACCCCAAATATTGAATCATTACACTTATATCTATGCATATCTTACTATCTTCTGCTGTGCTTATACTAAGATGCAGGCAAAACCCATAGATTGTAAAACTCACTGACTCAGTCCATTGCTGAAAGCAGCAGGAGTGGAGCAGCCGATTCTCTTGGGCTCCAGTGATGGGACCAGCCTTGCGATCATGGGGTGACAGTTAGATTAACACATTGACACTGTAACCTACATCTCCTGTGAAGAGATCTCTACCCTGATAAAGTATCAGAATAATCATCTGTAATATGCTACAGAACTAAGACGAGCCAGACAGGCCTACAAGTGTGGAAAGAGAGAGGAATCCCACTCTGCAAAGAGCAAGAGCAGGGAAAGACTACAGCACGATTTCTCTGAATGGTAGAGCCGGACCTGTCAGCCGATCCCTGAAGTCTTATCATCTAATGAGGAATGCGTTCCTAGGATCCACAAACCCCCACTCTGGATAGCTGTGATGCTTTGATCAACATCCTTCTCCAAATAACTCTAATTTAGGCAGTTTAAATGTAAGAGCCAGGTAACTACTCTCAGTATCTACAGGCAAGAAGTCCTGATTTCAGTTATTATTAAAAAAAAAAAAACTTTGAACCTGTTATACTGACCTACCTCAAATCTGTCATGATCTGACTTGATCTATTACAGTTTCCCTACAGGGCAAATCACTCAGTCGAGGACACATTAATTTTGAAACATCTGGACTCCACCAGCACCAAAATGCCAGGATCCTGTTTAGGGACTTCCTTTCCACATTTGCCCCAGAGCTCTTTTACATTTATTCGTTATAACTATCCCAATCCTGTAAAAAGAGCTCCGATCTCCTGACTTAAAAGAGATGACATGTACAACATGGTCTCCACCTGTATGAAGCTTTGTCTATTAATATTACAATAACTAACATTCTTTATTGCACCAGTTAACATTAAGAAAACATAAACTTCAACATTAACAAACCATAAATAATGATTTAAATGGTTTAAATAAATAATAATAACAAATTAAAAATCAAACCTATATGATTAGCTGCATAATTACACTACATTCGTTCTTCTGTATTTTCCATATTTTAATAGTCCTAATCGAGTGAGCGGTTCACGTCACCGTTCCACTGCAACAGCGTCAGCATCGACTGTACCTTGCGTTTCTTAGGCATCTAAGATGTTACCATGCGCTGCGTTCCTACTTTGGATGCATTTGGTGACTTTTACTTAATTCCTTTGCAATATGTGAGAGTAAACGGATTTTTTCATTGCTGAGCTCTTTCTGGGGCGATTCATGTTTTTTTTTTTTTTGCTTTCATTAACGCACGCGACGAAAATACTAATACCTTTGCTGATCGTGAACACGCGATTTTTTTCAGCGTTGACACGGCGTGCGCTTCATTCGCCTGTGCAGCTACAAGTAAATAAATGTCATATTAGTTCAAATAGCCAGCCGCTGACGCCTAATTTCCTTCACCGTATATTCCGCAGTCGTTATCAGAAACTCTCTGGTTACAGTGAGTTACGAGCGCACAATCTAAATAACGTGCCACCTAAAACACTTCAGCTGGAGTGCATTCGGTGACTATTTGTTTAAACAGACACATCGTGTAAACCCCTTTCGCGCGTTTTAACCGGTAGAATAGAAGTTCGTTTTGAAGAACTTCGTTCTTCTATAGCCCATTCTACAGCCTACCGCTCTGGGATGTTTACAATGATGTTTACACCTTTGACAGGAGTGTAGGGAGTTGGTATTCTGGTGCTAAATGCTAGACTGCCTGGGAAGATTTACCCATTAGCCGAGTTGTTCATGAGCGTCCACGAAGGAAAAGGAACTTGTGGGAGCTTGTTGGCGTTTGTTTCTGTTTGTGACTGTATAGAGACCAATATTCTGAATCTCAACTGGCAGTTAATGGGTTAAAAAAATAATCCAAAACTAACGGAGTTATCAGATTAAGTTACTTTAGTATAGTAACCCTATGGATAGGCTACAGAAACAACTGCATATAAATAATTAGTAATCTGTAAGATAATACATTGTTAAAGTAACCCTCTCCATCCTGGCCATGTTAAAAGAACCTTGTTGTAAAGTGTAATCTTACACACCAACAGCCACCATTTCACAGGCGCATTATGCAGCTTCCTCAGTATCACAGCTTGTACCATTTTGTGCACACAGCACACACAACACACCTAGTAAGGTAGAAATCAAGAACTTCCATAAACCTGCCCTGTGAATAGCAGAGGTCTCTCCGCAATGCCCTCAAGTGAGAAGTACCGTTTCTGCCGTTGTCAGAACAGTTCTGCATCAGCTCACTGAAGCTGAAGGTTACTGTGTCCTAACCCATTTCTACTCTTCCATTATTGAGTGTTCTCACTACCCCCGTGAGTGTCTAGTTCCCGTCTCTGTTCTCCAAGGCCAAGCTGTACTGTGTTCTTCTCGCTCCTGAGAAGTTCAGTGGCTGTCAGCTCCTCTCCATCAGGGTATGACAGTTGTCCAGAAAAAGCACAGTTGGGAAGACCGGCACTCACCCAGTCTCTTCACCTCTTTGCCAGAAGACATGGTTTAAAAGCTTCACTACCCACGCATCACATCACCTCCAGTTTCTTCTGTGAAGCAACGTGACTTTTACTCTCTTCATCTTTATTTATTTACTGCTCTTGTACTCTTTCCCCAGCCAGTTACTTGTAATTTCTAGTGCACAGCCCTTACACAATGCAGACAGGCAACTCAAATTATTCATCCGTAGTCAAGCACCTTATCCGTCACGTCTGCCTAGCCTTAAACGGTCTGCATTTTCCTAGTTGGGTTATTGAAAACAGTGTGTCCAGACACTCTTCTTTTGTCTGAGGTATGTCATATTTGTCCGATTGTGTGTTGGACGTTCTGTATGTATCATGTTGCATTTCTGTACAACAGGAATGTGTTTGTTTGAAAACATAAATATCTGAATTGTAAATAATTATGTTTAAACACATTTTGAAAAGTGTTAGCTCAAGGAATGACACCACTACAAGTTTGTCAGGTATTTTTTTTTAATAATTGTTTATTGAGATGTTTGAGGTGTCTCCCAACTAAAGCGTGAGCAACCAACATGAACGCATCGCCTCATATTTACATAAATACATTAAGAGGAATCACCGGAGGGCATGTGCATGCATGTGAACACACACGCGTGCGCACGTGTATGTGTGTGTGTGTGTGTCTTTCTCCTGCAGCATAGAGGTGAAAGCGTGTGCTACTGCGCAGGTTTGTCTCCAGCCTCCAGCTTGGCTGCTTCTTTGGACTCCCTGTGCGCCGGGAAAGCCTCCCATGGGCTGTTAAGGTCAAACTTGCGGTATTCCTGCGCCAGCTCCACTGGCTCTGCCACAATCCGCTTTAACTCGTCGTCATAGCGCACCTGGGGAGCATAACTGACTGTAAACACAAGTCACGACCCAACACATGGAATTAATCCAGTATTCCAATCATAGGCACATTAAGTCAAATAAAGCAGAAATGCAAGTAGCTGTCCAGCGCATACTAGAAACGTCTGTAACGAAGAACACGAATCACACACACACACACACACACAAAGTGTTAGAAAAGAAAGGTATCAATATGTTTACCTCCACATATCCAGAAAGAGGGAAGTCTTTTCTGAATGGATGGCCCTCGAAACCATAATCGGTCAGGATGCGTCTCAGGTCAGGATGATTTGCAAAGAAAACGCCAAACATGTCCCACACCTTGAGGATAACGGCATGTGTGAAATGAACACCAATGGTAGGTGTAAATGCTTCATTAGAAACATCACAGCTGTGTTTTGAATATACGACCTGTTGGATTTTGAAAGCGGATTCAAAGAGGTGGAAAAAGATGGGAAAGCACATCATACCTCTCTCTCATTCCAGTTGGCGGCTTGGTGGACAGGGACAGCGGAGTCGACGGGGGTGACCTCATCCGTGTAAGTCTTCACTCGGACGCGAGAGTTAAACCGCAAGGACAGCAGATTGTACACAATCTGGAACGGCAGTTTTAGCTCTTAACATATCTGGGCTACGGAGTCACTGAATCCATGGATACAGCTGCATGCAGGACAGAATGAATGCAGAACGCTGACTGCTACAGTCAAAGACTAGGAAAAGAAGATGAAATGCTACAGGCATTAAAGTAGACAGTCATTCCACTCTGCCCTCCCACTTGCTCCTTTTTATAATGCTTAATTTAAGCAACAATTGGTCAAGCTCTACACCAGCAGTAATTGGATCATCTTGCACATTTTCATATGAATTCACGTTGGCTCTCATTTATGCACATTTGTGCACAACGTGTGAAAAATTCTGCGTAGTGTGATATTTTACTAAAAAAAAAAAACCTGTGAGAGGGACTGACCAATGGAGATGCACGGTATCAAGAGACAAATGCAACAGCATATTAAAAAGTTAAAAAGAGAGAGTCAAACAAATTAAATAAAAATCAAGCACATCCAAACACCATATTTCTTTGTGCAAAATTACAACAGTTTTGCATATATTATCATGACAGAGCCTGCATGCATTATAAGGGGAGAGCGACTCTCAGAGAATTACCAGCTAATGTTCCACCTGGGAAGTTAGCAGGTGTGCTTACCTCAAAGCGATTCTGCCTGGTGGGGATGTCGACTGCTGTGAGGTCGACCAGGTTGCGGAACTGGGCGTTGGTGTGATCCCGAAGGAAGGTCAAGACAGGTATGACTCCATCCGGGTGAATCATTACTTCCAGCTCATTGTAGCAGGTAACCTGAGGATATGTGAATTTCATGTTATTTGAAAAAGCAAAATAATCCAGCAGATTACACAAAGATTAAATGCTGGTATGGTAGCTGGTATCAATCATATGGGTACATGTGGGTTTGTAGACGTTACCTGAACTTGTTGCACATATTTTGGAAGAATCTCAGCAATATACTCCCCAAACTGGGACAGCTGGTTATGAGTGACTGCATCACTGGGCCTGATGGTAGCTACAAAAGCATACTGCAGTTGAGTGAGAAAATCAAAACCCTTAACTGAACCCAGACAATAACCTATCTTGAATTAAGAACAGGCCTACCAGCTTGCCTGGACAATTTCAATATTAACATCATAAAAGTCAGTATGGAAATTGAGATAACCAGCCAGGACATAAAAATATAACTGTAAATGCATTTTCACATTAAGAATACGTTGATAAATATTTTCCAGCTATAGCTGTAGCTTTCTGAATTAAATAACAAAATTGTAACTCTACTCACGTCTCGTGTCGGTGGTTGTTGCTTCAGGGCGCGCTTGCACAAATGCAGCACGACTGGCAACTAAAGAAATTGAAGGAGAGAATTAGCTTTGACTCACTGGCCGTATAAATTAGGACAGAATACAAATATCGCAACCGGCAACCTGGCGGTCACGAATCAAGTCTTCGGGTGAGGATCATGTATGCTACACAGGCAGAAACTACGTATGGAATATTTTAATCTGAGACATTACATTTGTCATGTTATTCTCATGGTGCTGGATGCAGGCTACTTCTGAGCGTACAGCTGCAAGAAATATTTGAAGTACATTTCGCGTTGTATATAATGTTTATTGTCCTTACACTGGACTTTGAGAATATGCTTATTTAGTATGCATTACGGACACAAGGCCATTTAGATAGAGTTGGTAATTAGGACTTTTAAATTGGTTAGCTGATCGTGTATGTGATACGATGGAAGTTTAGATCTGTATGTGGCTACGGACAAACGCAGACGAAGGTATTTGCGACATAATGAGGTCTTTGCACTTTGCTCGAATGCGAGTAGCTACTATTAGTCATATTTATGTTTAAAATTAATCTCTACCGACTTTCTAAGACAGGCTAAAAACTTGAGCGCCTAACACTAATTAAAACACTATTAAAAGACGCAAAGCTCGTGCAGAGAAGTCATCCGCCCATTTTTTAAGATACAAAAAACAGGTGTTACTCAACGCTTTGAAAATCTGTTTGTACAAACATCTATAAAGAAGGTATCTAGCTATATCTGTTGTGCTTATTCGTTAGCTCATCTAACCGAATACCGAGGCGGTAGCTCGCACAAAGGTCATCGGCCATCGACAACCCCACGAGCGAACGCCGGTAGAGCAGCCACGCAGAAATATGTAATGTACGACAAAGAAAAGATTTATGACGAAAAGTGGTTGTTGTATTCATTCATTGCCTACCGTTCAAAGATTTGCACAAACCCCCGCGGACAAACCTAACCAAGGAGGCTGCCATCTTGATTCCAATTGACGGAATTCGAGTTAGAAATAGTTAGTTGCATGTTCGTGGAGTGGCGATGTCGCCACCATTAGGTGAAACGGCAAATAACTGTAAGCCAGAAAAATTAAAATGTTTTCCATCACAGTAAACCGTTTCGGTCTCACTTAACCTTTTAAAAATGACATTAAGCAGCAATCGTCACAACAGCTTTATTTATTACAAAAGTGTTCCAGTACATTGTTTTGCATATTGTGCATAGTTCACAATAACATATTCTGCACTTTCAGGAAAAACCTCTTCAGCATGCATACACACATACATTATTCACAGGCTGGTTCTGATCCGCACACGTTCTGGTGGTACTTCTGGAGCACGTCAAGCTGAGTGGAGCGGATCAACACATGGGGCCGGACGGCTGCCAACATGCTGCAGGCCTTTTCTGGGCTCCAACAGTGTATCTACACAGAGTAGAGGAACAGTGCAGCATACCATCAGTATAAAACAACAGGATATGCTCCGATGACCATAGTATAGTTTGTCAAAAAGGAAAAACTGTTTAAAACATTAAGAACACTACTCTGAATGCAAGTAAATATGCGTCAGATATTGCAGGAAATATAAAATACTCGAGTCGAAGAATATTATGTGATCTGCAAAACAAAAAAATGAGTGGTTTTGACTTGGGAAAACAATTTCCTCACATGAATTCTACTAAGCAAGCACTTCACTTACTGGAGACAAGGCTGAAAGCACAAAGAACACCACAATCTGGCATTCAAAGTGTGGTGGAGAATCACCAGTTAAGAAACTAACACCTGGAGATCTGTTGGTCAGACTTAATGCTTATATGAATTGCAAAAAGTGTCCTAAAACAGTAAGTTTTTGATTATGTTTAATTTGCTCAATTACTTTTGAAAGACTATGTACAAAGTCTGTGATATCACTCCGATAAGGTACAAACTGCACTGCACATCCTACTGGAGGTATGCACTGCACTGCTCATTCTGATGATGTACGCACTGCATCTCCCAACCTGATATGGTGCATATTGCACTGCTCACCCTAATGAGGTACGCGGCAGCCAACGTAGCACTCCGTGAGCGGCCTGCTTTGCAGTGGACATAGACGCTGTTTCCTTTCTCTCTGTGTTTAAGGGCAAACTCTACACCTTTGTGGATGTGTTCCAGACTAGGAACTCCTGTCAGATCCACTGTGCTGAGTCTGATCTGCTCAACACCTGCATTTTTCCACTCCTAGAAAACCACACAATCATCATCATAATCACACATTACTATATCTGTGAAGTTAAAACTTACTAAAACAGCTTTATTAAAACAATCTTTTTTTATTCTTTAATGCACCACTGCTACAACTTCAATAACTAAAATCGTACTATAAACAAATACATAACATGTTAAAAGAACTATTTATTGTACCCCCTTACACACACACACACACACACACACACAGTTCTATGGAGATATTGCTAAATAAGTGATGCTGTCAGAAGTTACTTACGTCCACTGAATTACATAAATACTTAGTCTCATATTCTTCGTTCATAGTTATCACCCCTCGAACATTTTCTGTTTGAACCAACTGTAATAAAGTCACAAAATACATTGCGCATATTGACATTTAAACTCATTCAAGTCAAAGAGAAAGTATTTAAATAGACAATACGTAAAGAAAAATCTAGGAATAACGTTAACGAAAAACACTATATCAGTAGTTACATATCTACGTAATAATACAGCTAGCTAGCTAAATTAGTAAATTCAACAAATTACGAGTGAGACTCACTTCATCCGTCATTGATTTGAACGGAAGAGCCCCAAGTATGACAGTCTGATCTACACGATCGAACCATCGTCTCGAAGAGATTTTCTCCATAACAACATTGTACGCCAGTGTGGGGTAAAACAAAATCCTTGCTAATACACCAGACATTATAACCTTTACCCAATAAGTACTAATAACATAAAATCGCAAACCCCTGATAATTCATGTAAACATTTTCTTCGAAATCAGTCACATCTCCGCACCTGAATCGCGATCGCCACCTTCTGTTTTGGAGGATTTTGACGAGAACAGGGTTATAAATATAGTAGAATCTAGGCACAATGTGAATATGATCTGATTGTTTATATAATTTAAATGCGTTCATTTCCGCAAAATGTAGCAACAAATCACAAGCTATCGATGATTTAGATTTGTGGAACAGAAAACATATAAATTATGGATTTATTTTAAATCCTCGTAAAACACCAAAGACTTTATTCCTATAATGTGGTTTGGCCAGTGTATTGCTATAAAGCTTGAAAAAACAGTTTGATTTGTGTTGTTTTATTAATTAGTGAAATAGGCCACAAAAATCTCCAATCCGTTTACGTTTAGTATTGTTTCCAACTAAGAATTTGTACAAGGATGTTTACCAGGGCTGATAAGCAAGTCAAAATTAATCTCTATCCTATTTCACCACATAACGGTGATAAAACCTTTGAATTTTATTGACTTCAATAACCACGTGATCAAGCCGTCCATTTAAGCAGGGGACTAACATATAGTTAACATTACATCGCACGCAGATCTTTATTTTGTTCACGATAAATTAAGAATTATTTTTTATTAACGTTGGGGAGCGCAAGTGTGTACATATAATTTTCATATACAGGTGCATATTTTAAAAGTACCTTTCAATAAAGGCTCCACCCCACTCCCCTTTTAGAAGTTTCGATGGTAAATGCAGGAAAGACAGCCATTTTGCACTGTCCCTAGTAGAAAGTGGTCTGTCGTGGGAAGAAGCGCTCAGTAAAAAAAAAAAAAAAAAAAAAATTACAAAATTAGCTGAAAATCCCACAAGTAAAACAATTCCCTCGTGTATGTACATATATTAACCTAATTCCAGTCACCAGAAAAGGGACATCAAGGGGTAAGTCTTCCAAAAATTTCTCCTTGTTAAATGCGCCCGCTTTCATAAAGCGCTGGCTAGCCCCACCAACCAAATTAGCTAGTTAGCTTAGTTAGCTCTGTAGGACGGCTAACTTGTTTACTGTATACACTTCCCCATACAGCCTGCTGCTAGCCTGTAAAGTAACATGCGTCATTGTGCAAAAGGCTAGCTACCGGGCTGGTTTCCTGGCCAGCTAGCCGTTAAAGATAATGTTAGTGTTCCGCTGTGTATAGGTGGTGTATAGTTCGGGCACGTCGCTTTTTAACGGCAGTATGATTACAGTTATTCTATAAGCCTAAATGTGGCTAAGCTCGCGATTTGTAAGTCGGTCGCTAGCTAAACCCAGCTAGCTAGTAGCGTAGATAACATAGCTAGCTGGGTAGCTAGGTGTCTGATGGGTTCTAGTTTAATTGCTTTTTTTCCCAGGCAACTTGCAGCAAAGTGGATGTATAATCTGGATGTTACGAGCTTGCAGCAATAAAGTAGAGATTCCGGAAACTGCATGGTGACTCATTAGCTCTGTTTCGTACAATTATCCGTAGTAAATCAATAGGAAAGTTGAAGTGAGCAACAGCTAATCCTGTAGGTAGCGTTGCGTGCCACAAGGCCCGTGTCTTGTCATCTCGTCGTGCGGGATACTTGGTGGTAGTGACTGTGTTGGTGTCTAAAATCGACTTCGTTAGAAGTAAGTGACATCCACGAACGATATATAAAAAACCCCACACAAAATAAAGTTAGGCGCTTACTGTTGTCTATGGTTCAAATGTCTTCTCGACTTGTAGAGCTAATCTAGGCTGCTAGCTAGCTAACTGGAAACTTGCCACACACCCTTTCCACACTATATTGGCAGGCGAAACCGAAAATGTGTGTTTTGTGCTTGCTTCGCGTTTATTTACTTGCGTTACAGTTCAAACAAGGTTAAATGCGAATTTTGAGGATTTCCGGTATTTTCTTCACGTTGAATTTATCAGAGCAAATCGAGGGGTGGTGGTCCTTGGCGTACAAGCTTGAATAAGGCCTAGTCGGCACAAAAAGAAAGTCAACATGTATGTAATTAGTGTCACGAGTACAGCGTTTATTCACACGAACCGTGATAATTGTGCAGTATTAATCGGTGATTTGCTATCGTTACGTTCGTAGTAGACCTGCAGAATACATCCTTCTGTAATTATTATTATAGCATCGGTCTCGGTTATACTTGCCTCGCATATAGCTGCGACATACAAATGAGTGCTCCGATAAATTGTTTAAAAAGTTGTTTGCTGTGTGCGTGTGTGTTTGCCAGCCGTAGATGTTCAAAATAACAATGCTGTGGGTGTACTGCGAAATGGCAACATTCGAACCATTCAGCAACATAATTTTCATGAAAAACAATGCAGTCCACTCTGTTACATTCAGGGTTCGTGGGTGCATTTTTGAATATATGAGATTCTCTTTTTTGCCACTGTACAGTGTAAATTTCATTGGTACAGTGAAATTTAAACTAAAGCTGACAAATAATACTGCATAAAATTATACATAATGCAATACAACAACTATTACGAATGCATCTCATGTAGCACATTACTAAGTATTGTCAGAAAAATGAATATATTGTCTTGGCAACAGAGAGTAGTCAAATACTGCACATTACTTAGTATTATCTTGGTTTGTAGTAGGAGGGTCTGCACTTATTTGGAAGCTGCTGTTTTTCAGTCCATTTAGGACATTATTTAATTTCCATTAATGCTTTCTGAGTGGTAAAGTGGCAAAGATGTGATGTTCTAGGAGGCTTGGTTCTCTTGCTCTACCACCACAACGTTATCTAGTACCACAACTGCAATAATCGACACCAAAAAAACAATGCAGTCTTTTGACATCGCACAGTCCTACCTGATAATTAAACATTTAACATGAATGAACAGATATGTATGTTAAAGTAACCATGGTTTGATGCTTGTTGAACAGATACAGGATGTACACT
The DNA here is from genome assembly GCA_025802075.1 of Tenebrosternarchus preto. Lineage (NCBI taxonomy): Eukaryota > Metazoa > Chordata > Actinopteri > Gymnotiformes > Apteronotidae > Tenebrosternarchus > Tenebrosternarchus preto. The sequence continues at coordinate 8,996,312 of JAOYMR010000019.1, forward strand.
TTTAAACAACTGTGCCGTCAAGGAAACCGTGCCATGTGTGATTTTAATCTTCAGGCAGCGTCTTGCATACAGGGCGACCATGACTCTGTTTGGTGTGTAAATGCTGCTGCTTTGAAATGACCAGTGATCTTTAATTTTAGGATTAGCTTGTGTTGCATCATGAACAAGGATTGAATGATGCATCATTTAAGACTGTAAAGGGTTTTGTTATCTTCCTACCTAGCAGATTATCTGACAGTCACAGGCTGGTCTTTCTTTAAGATACACATACTAAGGGCGTTGATGTAGTAGCTGGTGCAGGAGTCGTAGAACAATACTCTCCCAGTCAAAACTCTGCCTTGTTCAAAATCTTCACAGCAGCAAATGGGTCATTATTATATGGCAGTGAGTGTTCTTACTGTAATGGCTTCCAGTGAGCTTTCTGCTGCAGTGCTCTTGGGAAGTTCACCCAGGTTTGTTTACAGGGAGCCCTGAGGTGCTGGGTACCTTTTTATAGTTGTGTGACCTTATGGCCATAATTAACCATTTTCAACCGAAGAGATGCTTGCTTGCAGCTTTGTGGTGTTTGTGAAAAGGCTTCCACTGAATTCATCAGTGACTGTCATGGTAAGTCACTTTAGTCCTGAGCTTTTCATATATATTAAGGTATTTATTGCTAAACTGTCCTCTGTTAATACCCAGGATTAATGTATGCCTCTTGCCATCTGAAATCTGGACACAGAGTATTTTTCTTCAATCTGAAGGCTGCAATTGAACTAATCATGCATGCAAAAAATGTGGAACATCTTACCAGACATTTTAAAATTCATGATGGCATTTTAAGTGTGACAGTAAATGCAATAGAAACAAATTGGATGGTCAAACTGTCAACCCTGTGCTTGTGAGTCCTTGAGGCACTGTGTACAAGCTGTGTATCAGTTAAGAGGCTACAGTGTTTTTTAAAAAAAAATGTGTTAATGTTGCTTTATGATGAACTAGATCTGCTAATTTAGCTTCGAGTAGCTGAAAAACTGCCAGCCTTCTTCCTACTTCCGAGTCGGTGTTCCAGGTGTTGGGAGGCTTTAATGCCAGCTCTTCACCTGAGGTCACCTGGCACATCTCACACAAGTCATGAAGGTCGTCTTGGACTTGGCAGGAATTGTGCCTGCATGCATGGTAGAGTGAACCCAGACATATGACTAGATAATAATCTTGCATCAGCAATTGAAGAGTAGCTCATTTTAATAATCTGGTCTCTCTTAAAAGAAAAAAAGTTTGACCTCTGTAAGGATGCAAATTATTTTAACAGCAGTCCTTGATGGATGTAAATGGTATGGGAGCACTCTGCTTTTCTAGTGTTTTTTTTTTTTTTTTTTTAAAGTGTTGGAATTAAAGGCTCCACAATAAATGGTTTATTATTGGACTATGAGCAGGAAGATACTCCACTCAGGCACTCGCTGCAGTGCTGGGAACATCAGTGGCATTGCGACTTGTCTATGGCTCTGTGGACAAATAACTAAACGATGCTGTCTGTATAAACAAGGAGTCCTGTTGAATCACACATTCACCCTGCCCACTATTTTTTGACACACTTTTAATTTGCCTGTTTTTACACATCTGCTTTAAACGTTTTGCTTAGTGATGGGCCCTTGTATACCCTACAAGTAACAGGTGTGCAAATGTGGTTTTGTTTATTGTTCTTGTTGGTTGCTGTGGGTGTGTGTGTGTGTGTGTGTGTGTGTTCGTTCAAGTCTAAAGCATATAGAAACACTCAGCTAATTTAGACCTTTGAAGAAACTGAACAAATGGGGGAATATCAGATTTCCAAGAACAGCTCAGCTTAGGTTTACTTTATTAAACGCAGAATGCTGGTCTCACTGGCTAGAAAGTACATTACTGGAGGACTGCAGCACATGCTGGACTGTCCTGTGCTTTTAATGGAGATGTGGAGTGGAAGTTTTGGTCTTAACGAGTGCGTTCAAGCTTAACAGGAGCATCATGGACGAGGACTGAAATCTACATTAAAGCTTTTACTGTTTATTCTTGTGTTAATAACTTTTCAGGAAACGTCTGCTTTCTCTTGCGTGTCCGTGTAATTACATGTAATAATATTGGTGCTGATAACTGCAGAAAAGATTTATTTTTTTAAAACAATTACCTGTATTTTAAAATGTAGTCAAAAATTAAGCTCTCCTTAATGGTAAAGGAACATGAAATGTTTCACCTTTATGATTTGTGTATCAAAATACAGCACTTCTAACTCATTTCTGACTTTATCCAACACTGCACACACATGATCTTATAGTGACACAACTGTGAATCGTTTTTTTTTCTTCCTTTTTTTCTTTTTTTTTTTCGCTGTGGGTTTATTGCTGATCAGACGGACTGTAGCCCACTGGATGTTGCACAGAATTCTCACCTAGCAATTTTTCCCCGTTCTTGTGTATATTGTTTTTTTTTCCCCCCAGAATCAGTAGCTCTGCCTAGCTGTACTGTGTGCAGACAAACAGGATTAGCCATTTTGCTCTGTGCTATGTGGTCACATACAGTGGGCTGCTTCTTTCTTTCCTGTAGCAGCAGAAATGAATTTTGTCATGTGAATGAAACGAACCCGAAGGCTTTTAAAAAGTACACAGGACGGAACACGTTCAATTTCCCAGCGGCCATGTATTGTTTACATGAACCTGTAGTATCCCATAACTGCTGCATGTTGATGGTCTGCAAAATGGATGGGTTCTCCTTCACACACACACACACACACACACACACCACCACCACATACACAGTCTCTCTGTTCAGAGGTATGTGTTGACAGCTACTCTGTTTACTGGACTTCAGTTTTTTTTTTTTTCTTTCTGCAGGAGAAAAGTGCCATTTCATACAGGAAAGGCCACTAACAGGGTAAGTGTTTACTCTCGTTCAACACCATTAACTTTGCTTTGCACGTTATCATCTTGTACCATTTGAATTTAACGTTTGAATATTCAAATGCCTTAGACCAAAAAACAGATATTTCAAGAGAAACACGATATTCAGGCTTTAGGTACATTTTCACCATGAAACCTCTCGGGTTTTATGGTACATGTTTATATTTTTAATCCAGCTTGTCCTCGAAGTGAAAGCTAATTCCACATATAAACCACTCTGTACCAGGATGTTCTGCACGCATCATTTCAGATCTATAGCAGAACTCCAGTCACTGCATCAAACATCTGTTTCCTAATCAACCCCTCAGGTTCTCATTTGTTATCGTTCTGTAGTTTGCAAATCTGTGGATGGTGTCTGCTGGTCTAGACTCTGTAAGGTGGAGGTGGGGGGGGGGGTGGGTGTAGCAACGTA
>JAOYMR010000019.1:9019975-9045783 GCA_025802075.1 Tenebrosternarchus preto
AAATAAAAATCACTTGTAATTACCCCCCCCCCCCCCCATTTTTGTGTTGTTTTTCTTTGTCACCAACAGTAGTGATATTTTTTTTTTTTTTTACCCTCTCTGTGTGGGTTTACTAACACTGAATCCCTGAAGATCTTCTAGTTCAGTATGACTGAGTTTCTCTGTACACTCAACTTGTATTCATGACTAATGATTAGTAAGTGTTTATCATAACCAGGATGGGATAGGGAGTGTTTAATTGAGACCTACAGGGTCTTACATGTTTCTATGGGAATGGAAGAGAAACCATTGTCCAGATTGTGTATATTACTTAACTATTATGCCTTTTCTATTTTTATAGAGGTTTTATAATATTGCGTAAATTATTTCACTGAATTAAAAATTGTTTAATAATCACTCGAGAGATTCAACAGTATTTTGTAGAATCCTGATATGAAGTTTTGTGAATAGATTCTCAGATTGTTGAAGCAACAGACACGTGGCCCTTTTTAGCAATGTGTGTGTGTGTGTGTGTGTGTGTGTCGTCTTTGTCCAACACTCAAAATTGTATCAAGAACTCATGTATAGTTCCTGGGGTGCTGAATTATATGAAGCAGTTCAATTTAAAGTTCAAGTACCACGGAAACACTTTTGTCTTTCTCCTCAGCACGTAATATTCAGTGTGAATGCTTAACAATCCAGTGTAATTGCTTCCCAGTTCAGTGTGAATGCTTAACAATCCAGTGTAATTGCATCCCAGTTCAGTGTGAATGCTTAACAATCCAGTGTAATTGCTTCCCAGTTCAGTGTGAATGCTTACTGATCCAGTGTAATTGCTTCCCAGTTCAGTGTGAATGCTTACTGATCCAGTGTAATTGCTTCCCAGTTCAGTGTGAATGCTTACGAAGCATCGCGTATGGAATGGTGGGGAAGCGTGTTGCTGTAGCTGTCAGTTGTGACGTATTGTTGTAGAGTAGTAAGAAAATGGTAGGTTGCTTAAAATATGTTGCAATTTAAGAGACTTGGTTAAAAGTTTAGCTAATGGAGACCAAGTCATATAAAAATGTCCCTTTCCCTCCATATACAAATTCAGTTTTTATTAAGATACAAATATGGAACAATGTAAAAAATTTTCATAAGTTGATTTATGGTTCTAGAAAAGGCTTTGGAAGCTTGATTGTTGTAGATCATGCAAAGGTATATGCTGTCAGTTATCCCAGTGCTCACACAGAAACGGAGCTTGAACAGTATGGTCAGTCAAGGGAAAAAAGCGTAGAAAATCTCGAATATAAATGGGGACATTAGGAAATGCAATTTTCTTCTTCCTTAATTTTAAGAGAGTCGTCTTCAGTAATTATAATTGGGAAATTGGTGATATTCAATCCCCCTACTGTCTGGTGTCTTTCCTGCTGAGAGGTTCTGAATAGTTATTGTGGGTCTTGTCAAAAATCTTCCACTAACATTTGAGTGTTGATCATTTGAAATTATTCTGAATTTGGCTCTCCACTCGAAAATATTACATTAAACTGTATAAACAATTTCAGCATTTTAGTGTTCATATCCCTAGATATTGTGATGTATCTTTTCATGAACGTCTGTAGCTTGTCAGTTGACTTCATTCTGTCTTACAGTGCTTAGATCTTGACCCTAGGATTGCTCAGATTGTGCTTTGTGCCTCTGGAAAATCCAACGCTCCTATATCCATAGTTGTATGATAATCCATAATCGAATAAGGGGTGATTTAATACAGAGCACACTATTACCTGTTTTCTGAATCCAAAGATAATTTTCATCATGTTGGCTATACCCATCTACACCCCCAGTATTTGCTGGTGTATATTTGTTAGGGAAATCATTTTGTAAAGTTCTGTTGTAGCACTGACTCATAGCACAAGATGGAGGGTTTGTGTGTTTTGTGTAGACCTGCTGGTTTGAGCAGCTGCACGTTCACACTGTGGCAGAGTAGACCTACAAACGTGCCATGCGCTTCTACATGGGCTACTTGTGGATGATGTCTTAATTCTGCAACTTTAATTACACATTCTGTAGCTCTGTTTTGCATTATTTTATACTTTTCTCTGTCAGATTGTAAATGTTAGTTTAACTTTGTCAGTTGGCATTGGCCATTTTAAGAATTTATTGGACGCTGAACTGCACATAAATGGCCTTTTGCATAATTTTTCATTCTCACACAATTCATAGATTAAGCACAAACTATAATTACGTTGAAAGAATCTAGCAGTTCTTGAAGCACAAAACTTTTTTTTTTGTTTTTGTTCTGGAAATTAGTTGTTTTAGCCAAACATTTTTAAATGTGAAGTGCACCTAGCTGAATAATCAGCATTGGTTCAAACATTGCTGATGGTAACATGCTTTATTTCACACGTTTCTTTTTGGAAGTATTAAAATCCCCTACTACTTACTGAAATAAACACTATTGTGGTGTTTTTGCTGTGGTAGGCAGTCTTTGTTGTCTCTTGATGGTGTTCAGTGTAAACCCCTCCCCCCCTTTCCCAACTCCTGTTGGCATGTTGCTCCTTCTCCCTCTTTCTACTCTCCTTCCTGTTTTCTGCTCCTGTGTTGCATTAAATGTTGTGTGTAAAGTAGGTAATATGTACCTGTGACCTCCCCTCCCCACCCCCCCTCCCCCAAACCCCACCATGCAAAGATAATCATTCACATGATTTCTTTTTCTCTCCCTGTCCGTTTTTCTGTTGTGGCTTTAACCTCGTTTTGGTATTCGTTATTTTTGTTTTATTCTAGATATCTTCGTGCCCGTTTGTTCACCGTATCCCTAGCATGTCGATGTGACGTCAAAAGTTCATCGTCCAGTCCGTTGTCCTCTTCGCTTCTCTGACGCTTGAAATTTTCACCCTTGACCTTTTTTGTTAACTTTTGTCGCTTAGTGATTCTTTTGTTGTTTGTTTTTTTGTGTGTTGTTCATTTCTGTTAGTGCTGCCAATAGGGGGCGCTAGAAAGACTGCTGTTCTAACGAAAATGTAAAAAGTTTCATGAATATTGTTCTGAGCAAAGAGTATATTTTTCTAGAACTTGCAAACATAACCACTAGATTGTGCAGAAGTTTTTAATTTTCCTCGTTTCGTTACCCAATTAAATTTTTTTTTTTTCTTTAGCAGTTTTTATTTTTCATTGTTTTAAAGCAGTCTTCCTAGCGCACTCAGTTTTACTCATTTGTTTTCCTCTGAAAGCAGCCAATCAATTTATAGAAACACTTTGTGTGAGTGTGGGTGTGTTCTTTCTCTCTCACTTGTTAGTTCTAAACCTTTTTTAGAATGTTTTGCAGTCACATTTTGCTGAAACTGAGGATAACGTTGTAATTTTTGTGCTAGGTTAGTTGGCATGATGTAATTTTGGGAGTTCTTATTAACAGAGTGACATTACAATAGACACTTGAATTGTTTTTTTGTTTTTTCCTCTCTCTCTCCTTCATATAGTGTGTCGAGCCATCACAGGCACATGTGTTTTTCATTTTCTTATTGTGTGAAATCAGGATTAGTCTGAAATAAAAATGCATAAATTGAGCAGAATTGAGTTTGTCACAGTTAGTTAATATATTAAAGTATGCATGTTTTTTTGTAACTGCACTGACATCCTCAGCAAAATGTGATTTAGTTCTGTTAAAGAAAAAGGCAAAATTATCAAATGAATAAAATGGTGCCAAAAGTTTTGCATGTTGCTGTTGGTCACATTTTCTGTATTTTCCCCATGTCATGTTTGCTTACTCTTCCAGTATGGTCCCATTTTAGTCATCCGTGAGTTTAAGCAGAATTCTCAATATGACCTGTTGAGACCATGTTTGAAACTGTTTTTAGATGGGTTCTGGTATCATGACATTTCAGTTCCATTCTGTCTTAGCACTGTTCTGTTCAGTAATTTACGCAGTTGTGATAACGGCGTGAGACCTGTTTTGATTGGTTGGCAGAAAGCACCCAAAGTACATGTTGGACAAAATATATGGTAAATCTGTTGCGTTGTTGGTTCTTTGTCAGGCTGCCCACAGCTCTCTCCAAGCACTGCCTTTAGTGCCCTCGAAAGCTCCAGTTTCCATGGTTTTGCCCTGGTCTTTGCCCTAAACGAGAGGCCCTTTTTAGACATTTGGCATGCCCATTTTCCACTCAACTTTATTTCAACAGTAGACTGCAAGCAAAAAATATATATATATATGATTTTTGACTAATGTAATTGGGTTTGAGATTTAAATCTTCGGCATTTTATATCTAGATTTTAAGCTGCTCTTTGTGAGTTTAAATGTACTCTGAAATATTACCTGTGGGATGTTTGTCATTATTGGTACAGAGTGATTGTATTTAATAGTAAAAATTTGTACAGTTTTTGCCTTTTCTACTTCCAAGTTCTATTTCACAATGTGAACTTCAAATCCAAATACGTGGAGCCATGTAGAACTTGCCACCATGACCAAACAAGTCTGTACAAATTAAAGTAATTCTATAAAGCAGCCTTCGGTTGATTTAAGAGGTGATTTTTGTTTTATTTTGTCATTTGTTATGGTTTTCATTGGAATTGTAGACTGAGGAGTTCATTAGATGTCTAGAAGAGTGGTTTTTCTGTTTTCTGTTGAGATTTAATTTAAATTGTGATGGTGGTTAAGAATTTCATGCTACTGTCTCCACAGAAATATAGCAACGTGCACCACCCAAGAAGTCATTTTGTAGTTTATCTTTGGTCGGGTTGTTTGTCTGATTAAAACTAAAATGATTCACACCCTTTGTGTCCGAATTTATCTTTTAGCTTTTTAAAAAATAGTGAAGTGCAAGTAAAAAATTTTTTTTGCTAAAAATAAAGTTGAAAGTTAATATTATAGTTGCTGTATATTTTTATAATTATACTTATTGAGCATTAGGTATAAAAAAAAAATTTGCTGCCAGATTTATTTTGAGAAAATGGGCCATTGTTAATATGAAATTTCCTTAAATGATTGGTTCAAATAATACTGTGAAGACAATGGCAAAAAAAAAAATCACCTCCTAATGACTGCCCTTGAGCCATTTGATTTAAAAAAAAAAATAACAATACAAACATGACTACCTGCTCTTCTGTTACCAGATCTACCTGATCGATTAAAAAACAAGGTAGTGAATTGCGTTAATGTATAGGGAGGGAAAAATGGGTTTGCATGGTGTCACTCATTTAAAACTAGTTGGGTCCAAGCAAAAAAAAAAAAAAAAAGTAAATCCAAAGATTTTGGTAATTCATTCACCTTTCATCAAAATTGTTTTTGTTCATTCCTGTCTAAAGCGCATGCAGGTTTATGCAGAATTTCTGCTAATATTATCTACAAAGTTTCAAACCCATCACACAAGTGTCCATTACAGGATTAACTAGGCTATTCAAGTTGTATGTAATTCATGTCCAGTTAACAGCTATTTTATTGCTTGATTGAAGCTGTGTGGGATCAAGTCAATGAGAGTTTATCACTAGAACAGTTTATTACAAACACCAATCAAGTATTATGCAGTACAATCATGGCATCTTACACTTATAGCACAGTGCACCCTGAACCCATTCAGTCATCTTTACTCTTCTGGCCTGTGCCTGGTAAGTCTTAAATCACATTACCTTAACGTAACCATCATCATCTGCTTTGAGCTAGACTTGGTAAATAAGAATGCAGAGTAGATCATCACAAACAAAATATAGCAAGAATACACGCTTCACACATTCATTTCCAACAAATAAATCCAATGGCATAAAGACAACATGCAGACATTAAAAAGTTAGCAGTTCTTTTAAAAATGTACAACTGGTGACCGAGTTATGATTATGAAAAACGAACGCTTTTCCCCCCCTCATTTTTCCATAAAGCTGTTACACATTCATCATAGATTCAGTGCAGGAGTATTAGCTGGACTAACAATATGCTGGTTTATTTGACATACTGGCCAAGTGTGTGAATTAATTTCAAGATTGAGTGCTCAAACTACAATAGTGGTGTGATGGACAATGGTTTTAAAAAAAACCCACCCGTTGTCTTCTACAGGTTTTCATACTTTAATTCCACACTGTAACTATTAGCTTCGTGGGTTCTTTTGTTTTGTCACAAATACAGTTTTAAAGTTTACTGTCAGGCTTTAGGTGCCAGTCGGTAACTGAGCTAGTGAGAGGAGGCAGGTGTTTGTACTTGGGTGTGATGTTGATGTGGACAGACGATGTGTAAGGATCGTGTTTCACAATGCGGTGCAGGTGCTGGCTGTCCTTCTGAAGCTCTTCCAAACATTTCTCTGTTGGCATAGTGCTGGTCGTTTTCCCAGAGTAGTCTATATTGTCTGGGTACAGGCTGTCACCTGCGCATTTAAAGACAGTGAAAATGTTATTACATCAGCATTGACAAACATTTATTTAAACTTCTGAATTCTGCTGTATCCATTTGCCTTTAGAAATGTATTAAAATAAATCAGTGAACATGACAAGACATAACTGAAGAAATATGTATAATGTTGCCCAAAACATTACACTTAATGAATAAATCCACAGAAAGCTCATCGGAAATATCCCAGATCAAAACGCTAACAGTAGACAGACAATTCTGTGACTGGTTACTGTGCAGAGAGCCACGCTGTAAAATGTGAACAAATATTAGATTCTTTGTTACATCACCAAATGCACTAGAGGAATATGAAATACTGCAGAACGTAATATAAATATTCAGGCAAGCAAAAAAGGCCACTTTTTAAAAATGAATTTCTATTCCATACCTGGTAACAGGGATATAACGCCGTCAGTGGCCACCAGAACAATGGGTAGCCACTGTTCACAGCCTTCCCGTGCTCGCCGTTTGGCAAAGCCGTGAAGCTTGCTCAGTAAACGGAATTGGCACATTCGTCCAAGTTCGTAGAACTGAGGAGGTGCTATCCAAAACTCTTTATCCTCATAGCCATGAAGTATTTCAGATGGGGTGGACCACTACAGGTGAGAAGTAAATGTCAGTTTGAACGTCAGACAGTGCAACGCCTGTTAAAAGTACTTCTGCTTTGAAGGGTCTGTAAGTAATGAGATGCAGACAATTTTTGTTGTTTAGCTTCTGCACTCTTCACCACTTCTCTGGAGTTTCAGTGACATCTTTATTGTTTCTTCTTTAATAGAGTTAATCTAATAATAGATTTCGTTAACACCTGTCCCACTTAGAAATAAAGACGCACAAGTAGTCACCTTAAAATGGACAATTTCCTTTTCATCTTGAATTGTCTCCGGGATCTCCCCCAAGCAGCACATGTAAAAGGCGGTATCATACCTTCTTTGCTTCTCGTAGACGCCAATCGGAGTTAACCAGTTTCCCCACTCATGAAGTGCCCATATGTTAGGTATACACTGAAGTTCTTGACACATTCGGATGAAATTCGAGGAATTCTTGATTACCAAAGATCTCCATTTAGCAATTTCAGCGCTGTCCCACTGTGTGGTCAACGTTGTGAGCGGCAACTGAGCGCTGTCCGTCTTGTTTATTTCATCATCAGCACATAGGCTGTTTACTGTGCACACCTGACCTGCAGCCTCCGCGCTGGGAACGACCAAAAGCACCCCTGACTCCTCAAACGTCTCTCTCACCGCGCATATTCTTAAAGCAACGTCTCCCGGTATTGGAGATCCAAGTTGCACTCTGTTCGTTGCAAACATTGGTGGTCTTGTCTCTGGTTGTTGTTTCACCATTGCAACACCAAAGCACGGCAGTCTCGTGAAAGATTTAAAAACCTCCATCCACTCGCTGGAGAAGTCGGATGGATCTACTATACCACCCGGAAACACATAAGCATTGGGCATAAACCCACTTGTGCCACTTCTTTTCAGCAGAAGCACATTATAATCAAATGCTGACTTGTGTGGTAAATAACTCGTCCGACAAGCTGGCGGAACTTCACCACTTTTGTAGAGTGACTCGCTGCTTGGACTATGCCTTGTTTTGACAGCTAGAATAACAGTTGCTGCTTCTTTCCAGTGCTTCAAAGCCGTGTTCATTTTGTCTCTTGGTTACCTAATCATGTATATTTTCAGACAGATAGCCTACGGTTTTCTTTTCAACGACGGAACAGAGCTTACGATTTGTTTCTTCTTCTTCTTCTTACTGGCAACCCCTCAAACCAGCACGAAATGCATTACCGCCACCTACTGTTCTTTTTGTGAAACTGAAATTGGTCAGTTCATAGTTGCAGTGGGCATGTCTTTACACCGGGGACGAATCGTTGCGTCGTCAAGCAGTGTACCTAACCCGTTCAGTTTCTCTTCCAGTATTTTCAGTGTCATTCTTGATTCTACCACTTTTTTAAAAATCAGTCAGCGTTTCTGCAATCACAATATACAACAGAGCCGTAGCCCTACCGCTAACTTGTAAAACAAACTCTTAGTTCCCGAAGCATCCACCGAGGGAGAAAGAGTAAGCGCGTCTTCTTTTTCTGATCCAACTGAAGACACAAGACAAGGTGAACTATACTAGTATGTAATTTCAATTGACGAGTAACAATTTGTTGAGCAGTTTCAATAATAATCACAGGAAATATAGATAATTTTCGTGTTTTCTTTTTAGCAACAATAACAATGATTTTGTTTTCTGAATTTTTATAAAAATGCCACAGCGTTTAACACAAATTGAAAGCAATTTCCTTTTCACAATAAAGCCACACGAACATTAACTTTATACATTCCATTTTAAAAATCAGATTTCATACACATTTAAAATTCTCCCCTGAGCACCCAGCATCAAAATCACCAAAGCACCAGAAGGTAGCAGTGAACACCTAAAGCTCACACAGCCCTTTTTAAAAGAGGATAGATAAAAAAGAGGATAGAGCTTGATAGATAAAAACACAATTGGCCAACTTTGAGCAACTTTAAAAAGCAGGTCTCCCTCCCATTATATTACAGCAGTGTTTCTCAGCTGTCCTTGGTCCAGCAGATGGTCTGATGGTCTACGTGGAAATGCTCTGACTCACCTCCAACACATCTGCACAAAGGAACATTGAATGTCTGGTGCAGGTGGGAGTTGGGTTAAAGAGAAAATGTGGACTGCCTTGATCAGCTCAGAGGACTGGGTCAAGACACAGATATATAGTACATGGTATGATGTGTAGTTTAGGAAGATGGTGAGTCAGGCACAGTTACCTGCATTACTGGTTGTTTCCCACTCCATCTGTCGATGTTCACTCTTTCTCCTCAGATGGAACCACTTCCATTAATAGCTGAAGGTGCATGGTGATGGGTCCTAAAATATCAGGCAAAAGTTACAAATGTAATTTATAACATTTGGAATTGCAAATAAATCAAATATCATTATAGTTCTTAACATATTAGCTCATTGGTGTCATTAATCTTTGTAGTGCAGTTAAAAGTCTCTAGGTTAATGAAGAAAGAAATTAATACTGTCACTTATACTTACTCATCATTCGCTGGGTAAAACTGAACTTGCGGTAAACAAAAAGGAAGTAAAAAATTAATCCGCCCACGATGAAGATTGTGCAATAGAGATACTCCATTTCAGGTTTGTCAATGATTGGAGCCAAAACCAGGTAGCAGGACACTACCACCACCACAGCAGGGATAATGATGGGTACCTGTCAGGGACAAACATCAGCAAAAGTCAGGTTTGTTTGTTTTCATGCTGTTAAGTGCATCTGGCTGTGTTCTTGGTACAACAACAGTGCAACAAAAATACAATTCCCTGGGATTTTAAGACATAGTAGAGTTAATGAGCTGAATCACAGTGCAGGTGACATAAAAAACTAGAAATAATTTGCACCCATAAAACTACCATATTCTTACCTTCACAGGTCTGTGCAAGTCTTTCTTTGTGAATCGCATAAGGATAAGTGAGAAGGCAGTGAGTCCATAGAACGCCCACTGAGCAAAGCTGAAGTAGTTAATGAGTGTGTTAATGTCTGCTGGAATGATGTAGAAGATGGACAGGATGCCCTGAATTTTGATCAAAAACAAAGGGGAATTAGAGCAAAGGGGAATTAGAGCCGTTCAGTTACAGCAGTTCTGCAGAAGCAAAACAGTTTTAAAGTAGCATTGCTTTTTAGCCGTTTAGTTGAATTTGTTAGAGGCAGATCTACAGAAGGAAACCATTCCCTGAAGTCCATGACATACATTGAAGACGAGGGCTGGAGCAGGGCTGTAGTATTTCAGGCTGATGTAGGACAGGATCTTCACTATATGACCTTCTCTTCCTGCCACATAGATCAACCTTAGCAGTTCAAAAGATAACATCTCTAAAGCAAATCTTGACTGCTTTTTTCATATAGAGTAACACTTTTTTTCACAGCAATGTGGCAATGAATTTGATTCATTTTAATTTGACCATTTTTATTTTGATAATTTTTTTTTTCTTCAAATTTTAAATTACCTATAAAGGTTTACAGCAAAACCATCCTGAAATTTCTTAAGTAACTTTAGAAGACAACAGCGAGGAATACATATGGTGACCCTCTACAGTGTTGTGGATTTTCTTGAGGACATTGTTATGAATGGTGTTGTGGACAGTTCCACAAAAACTCTATTTCCATCCTGGCACAACTACTTCATGTTCACCTACACACATTTTCCTCCGTCAAATATGTCTGAGTCAAATATGACTGAAATACTCAAAATATGACTGAAATACTCTAAATCAATAAGTAAGTGATTGAAGTAATGTCCATATCCTTTCATTGCACAATTATATCCAGTATGTCAGCCTTTCATGTGATTTTTTAATAACAATCTGATGTGTATGTTTTAATTTTGAGGGTACATTATCCCAAGTATCTTATTTACCTTCCAGCAGTAAAACAGCTTCCGTTAGCAGCACCGAAAGTGGAAAATACCACAAACAATGGCACCACCCAAGACAGTGGGTGTAGCACTCTGTCACCAAAAGTCTGCAGACACACACAATCCACTTTAAAAAGTCACCTCAAATAATTTAAGAATCAAATAATTACAAAACTCAGTCAGAAACACTAAGGCATCACTGGAAACCTGCAAAATGCAGGGAGACACGATTAAACTGTATGAGAGAAAACAGTTGCAACAGATTCTCTATTCTTTACTGGTTGACCTTTTTGAGAAACACTCACAAGACTACTTGAAACATTTATGTTTTATCTGAAACCAGACTGCTTTGAAAAATGGTGTCACCATGACAATTACACTCACCACAGCAACAGCGGGAGACTGGAGTAATTCTGCAGGTGTCATAACACTGAAGTAAGCAACATTGACCAGCACATAGCATATTGACACCAGAGGAATCCCAATAATGATAGCCAAGGGAAGGTTCCTGTCCACAGGCAGAGAGATATAGAACAACTCAACAAAAATGCACAGAGGCTGTTCTACTCAAATATTAATGGGGCCCTGGCACAGAGACGGAGTGATCAGAATTCCAGACAGAATTTCAGGAACCTTCACACGATAAAAATCAAAACAGAAACCATCAGATAAAAAAGGGGGGCTTGACAGCCTGTTCAGGGCCAATGAGAACAGACAGAAGTTCTCCTTGGGAACATTAGTGGAAAGTGGAACCTGGGGGATGAAGTTTGTCTTTCAATGGGGGTGAAAAGAAGCCATTTACCGTTAGAAAAGAAGCTGGCAAGCATCATCCAGTTTAATGAAGTTACCAAAGTTATAAAAAAAAAGTTATAGAAAAGTTATTTTTAAAAAGTGTAACAGATGGTTCAACAAATAAATAATAATAATAATTATTATTATTATTATTATTAGGAGTAGTAGTAGTAGTATTGGTAGTGGTAGTGGTAGTACTAGAGGTATGACTGTAAATCATGTTCTTGATAATGATTTATTATAACACACCCAGTATAGTGTATTTTGTTAACTAATCCAAAGCCCTACACTGTGAAGCAATAGGAAGAAAGAATTCAGCAGTAAAATGTTGGGAAAGAGAAAGGGAGAAACAGAGTTTAAATTAGGAATGATGAGGTAATAATTATAAAAAAAAAAAAAAAAACATTATTGCATTTTGAATATATACAAAATTATAGCGTGTTTAATGGACTCCATATACCTGTACCACACTGAAGTAATCAGAGGTACAGGTACAAAAGCTGTTTTGGTAAAATTCTGCTTTCTGAAACCCTCACTGTATGAAATCTACTTTGACTCACCGATATGGGTCTTTTAGCTCTTCAGTTATGAAGTTCAGCTGATTCCTTGAAGGCAGAAAAGAGTATTTTTAATGTTCTATGTATATTCTGTTTTGTGTAAGGCCTTTATAGAGAAAACAGACTCGTAGGTGCAGGATTGACCACTAGATGGCAGAATAGAACTAATTCTAAAACTAATCTGGCATAGTCATGTTTTGTTGCCATGACTACATTGTTTTTCCCCTTATTAAATTGAAAAACATTTCACACATACAATTCAAAGATGCATTCATACATACATAACTACATATATGCATTCATATATACATACCTACCTACATACATACATACATACATACATACATATATATATATTCAATGGATTCAAATTCAAATTATTTTTCCATCTCAAAGCAGATTTAATTAGTTTACTTGAATTAGCATAAACAAGGATGATCTTAAAAAGATTAACACTTTACTGCAGGGGAAAGAAACGTCAACAATAAAACAGATACAAAAAATGAACTCACCACCCATCATATGCCCAAAGGCCATTGTAAAAGGCAAGTCCAATCGCCCCAAACGAAGTTGTTGTTCCTTCAAATGCATTTCCAAGATTCTGAGTATTACCTAAACAGAAGACCATGAGAAACTGAAAAAATATTAACATTTTAGCAGGAATAGAGCAGAAGGAAAAGCTTAAGGAACATTCCTGTTGCTGGCACATCACACCTGTGGCATCTGGTGAAGCGATCTGTCACACCGGACACAGTAAAGCAGTTGAGCTGATACTGAGTATTACCTTGGGCAAGGAGAACCATGCCTGAAATCACTATGACAACGATGATGAGGAGTTTGGCTGCGGTGAAGAAGTTCTGCACATAGCTGGCCAGCTTCACGCTAAGGCAGTTCACAACCGTAATCACGACTGTGGGTGGAGGGAGAGAAGCATATGTCACTATCACAAAAACAATGCAAGTGGAACCTGTGGAACATGCCAGATAAATACTGGGGGCTATGGTTTGGTATCAAATATATCTATTGAATGTTGGTATGCTTGTTAGGAAAAACAGACATGCCATACAGCTTGCTGAAGTTTTAGGGAATATCTAAATTTTTAACCATCTGACCTTATGTTCCATGTGTATGTTTATTTTTAATCACAGGACACGTTTCCCGTGAACTGATTCTTACGTACAAACACAGACGGCAGCCAGGCATTTGATGACGACCACGGGTACGGTGCATCCTGGGTAAAAAGGCGTGGAAGCATATTCTGCGAAGCTAAGGGCAATGATGGCGAAGGACGAAGGTTTGAGAATGAAGATGGTGGTCCAGGAGTAGAGGTATGCCATCACGGGCCCAAACCCTTCCAGCAGGTAGGGGTACTCACCCCCTGACTTAGTTATCATGGTTCCAAGCTCAACGTAGCAAAGAGCTCCTGCGTGCACACAAGAACATCTGCACAAACACAAAACTGCCCAAGAACATGAACAGAAGAACTGACACACGCATCTATCTGCACAATGTCCAGGGTTCATACTGAGGTCAGTGAGTCCATCATGGTAAGCTTGCCATGTATTAAACCAAAGAGGATTTCTCTCTGGTAACGTGACTCATTGATGGAATGCTTCTGAACCTGAATAACTTTACGATTCTACTCTGTAACCCCAGTGTAGAGTTTAGCACTGGCTACAGTTTGAACCTCCTGTCACATTTCACCACTACCTCGTCAGTTTAGAAGCGTTTCTGAGCCACGTTGCTCTGCTGTGCTCCCAGTTCTTCTGGACTACATCCTCTAGTCCTGCAAGTTTGGTGCACAAAGTGAGTCCGTCAGCTAAGAACCACTACATGGAAGTTGTGGGGAAATGGCAAACAGCATGCTGGGTAATTAGTTGAGTGGGGTGCTGTTTGATTTTCCTATGTCCCAGTTCAGTTCTAACACCAATATAACACATCTACTGCACGTCAACATCTCTGTGAGCATCTGAATTTGGAGGCAGGTTTGCTGAATAATCGGTGAGAGAACATAGTTTCACACTGACACTTAGCTTTTTACCAGGTGAAAGTTGGGGTTCCCAGCCTCCTTGCTTAAACCTAATCAGACGTCTAAGTCCAAGGGCTTTAAGGTCAGCGGGCTGTTTCTGGCTTTGTCTCTACTAACCCAGAGTAGCCAGCACTCCACACGCTGCCCACACAATTAAACATGGCCCCACTGCTCCCGTTCCTTCCAGCACGGCTTTGGGCGAGATGAAGATGCCAGAGCCGATCATCGTGCCCACGATCAAGCTGATCCCACTCACCAGACCAACCTAACACAGCAAGATGAAAGCAGGTCACAGCACCAATGGTAATGGATCCCTTCAAAGGGTCTGAATGCTGAGCGACTTTGGACTATGGATGGTTCTTACTTTTTATTAGCCAAGTGTTTTTTGTTTGTTTGTTTGTTTTGTTTTGATCAGGGCACTACTACTATGTTGGATTTCTATTCAGCTGATATTATGTTGCATAAAGGTAGGTTATCTGTATCACAACAGCAGAATGTTTTCCCAAAAATCAGCGCAGACTGGGATTATAACAAAATGGTTGTACCAGGATACCAGTGCAGAACATACACACACATACACTGGCTGGGAGTAAAGACTGTGATAAAATTTCTAAGATTCCACTGCGGTCAAATTCTCTCTTTCTAGTTCACGCACACACGCACACACACACCTATACTCACATCTTTCTGCAGCACAGTAGGTTTCTCTTTTTCCTGGTTCTGCTTGACTGTGACGTCTGTAGTATGTGTGGTGCCACCATTGTGAGAAACCTTTCTCTTCTCTATGTTGTTCTCACCCATTATGTCTGGGATTTGGAAATCTCGGTTACACTTCAACACACAGCCACTAAACAAACAGACCAGGCTTCTCCGGGCTCATTGAATTCATTTGACATTTTTAATGATACCTGGTAAATTGTTTTCAGTGAGGTTTACAAACACTGATACAAGGGTAAAAGGTTAATGGAGTTTATCTGTGTACGTCAGAGCAATCACAAATAATAGTTCACCATTGCTGCGTCTTTGAGCTTCCATATTCTGCCTTAGCTGCAATACACTAATGACTTTACACCCTCTCCCTCCCTCATTTGCTAGAAGATCATCTCAGTCTCTGACTGCCATAAAAACTGGCAGGAACAGACCTATTCCAGGGTCGTTTTACTATCATGATGAAAAACACTGATTTCAGGCCTTTCTGCATTAAATGGTTGGTTTGTTTGTTTGTTTGTTTTTAACAAACTGATTGTCCTGTTGTCCTTAGAAGCATCTGACCTGGCTAAGACATGACCAAAAAAGACACGATTGAAAAAAGTCATCGACTGTTTCCATAAACATCCAATAAAAGTTTTTTGGTTTTTTTTGTCAAAGTAACATTAAAAGAGGAGATGATTTGAATGCTAGTGATCAACCTGCCCAAAAGAAGTGCTCCGTTTTAATCAAACTGTGTTAAAGTTTAAAATGTAACTACATTTAATATAATTATGTAAGAGTTGGTCACAGCTGTGCACATTGTAACTTGTGCCTTTGCTTCCTCTCATTAATTCTAGTATAATTACATCTGTAAGTGGTGACTCTGTTGTTACTTACTTTCCTGACTTTCCAAAAACCAGCTCTTCAAAAAAACGACTTCAAATGAATCTGTAAAAAAAAAAAAACAACAACAAAAAAAACCCAGGATTTGTTTGACCAACTTCACATCAAACTGACAGATATCATGATTGTCTAAAACTATTAATCTCAAACTACAGACACTGCGATTATTTCTTTTTCTATAAGATAAAAATGAAAGCCAGACCTTAGAGCAGACTCCACATTCTGCATTTTAAACTTCAGTGTATGTTTCCTTAGTTCCTTAGTTCTGATTCATCCTTGTATTCATGTTTTATTACAGTTAAGAAGAGTTTGTGCTGTTCATTTTCATCAGACTTGTATATGATTGGAGCATTTAAATAATGTGGGAGGAGTTATGTGGGATTGGCTGGACATAGAAAAAACTCTGACAGACACAGTACCTCTTTGACAGAGACACCTGAAACCATGTAACCGGGGAAGAAAAGGGAAAGAAGTAGAAAATAGTAGAAAAGGTAGAAAAAATCTCACAGACAGGAACACATTCCAAATCACAGCACCCCTGAAACACAAGGGTCTCAGATTTAGTCATACTCTACTCACTTTCATGGTTTGGTGGTTCAAGGAAACTGTTGTATATTATTATTGTATCGGTAATTAAAAATCGCTCATTATGAATTTGCAGTTCATTAAAGAAAGCATTGCTTCACTCAGCTACAGCAGTTCATATTGTCTTTCCTTCTGTAAGTCTGCACCATGACAACAGCGTAAATGCTGATGAGCTCCTCTCTCCATATCAACACCTTTGATATTCCTGTCACCCTTGGAGTCCCCCCCCCAGCAGCTTAATGACAAACTCTCTAAACACATGAAAAAAGACTTAAAGAGTTTATAAAAAAGTGAAACATCTACAGGCCAGACAGCTTTAGTTTACTAAAGTCACGTTGCATCTCTACAGTTCTGCTACACTCTCTGAATTATTTTCATTTCGCATATCAGACTGAACACAATGCACATAGGAGAGTTCATTTCTTACTGATTGACATATAGATGTATGTAAATACTGACGTGTCATGATTTGTACATGCTGTATATAAATATTCTTAGAACTCTGAAACAAACTTTTGATTCTTGCATGTCTAAAACACATTTGAATTAAACAAGCATCTTTACTGATTCTTCACTCAGTGTATACACTGGGAGCATGAAGCATGTTTATAGCCACTAATCATAACTATAAAACCTCCATGATTAAAAAATTATGAAATAAATAATAAATTCTTTCAATCTAGTATCTCTGCCCTCGAAAATGACACCCCAAGACTCCACCTTGCCCTGTTCTCCATCTCCACAGTATTGAGCGCATTCCCCTGTGTTTTCCGGTGTAAATATCCCTGCCTGTTTAAGCAGCACCATGTTTGTCTCTGGTAAGATGAACTTCAGCTAACCACGTTCAAGCAAAATCACGCCGTTGTGTCCTTTTTTCTGTATAGGTTTGATGAGTGACATTACACACCTGTGCTGGTGATTTTACAACAGCAATTTGGGCTGGAATGTGTCAACAACATGTGAATGAGTCATTGGATAACAAAACAACATTTTTATCACCTTGTTCTAGGAACAGCTCAGCTCAGCTTTTTATGGACTGTTAATGTTTACCCAAAGGTAAGATGTTACATCACCTTCACCACATGAATGTATCTAAAGCCTTGTGGTAGACTTAAAGCAATTTAAAACAAGATCAAACAACATTATTATAGTACTTGGTCAACAACTTGCCTGTTCTGGAGAGAACGGAGAACAAGTTACAGTAAGTACAAACTTCACTGTACAAAGTACAGTGCAAAGTACAAACTGCTCCGAGAACACTAATCAATAATCACTAATATGAGTTGTAAAGGACAGCACAGAGGCATGAATCATGGCAGCACTGGATTGGACGCTAAGGACTGCATTGCACCAGACAAGACCCAAGACAGATCTGCAAAGGAGCCTCTTAGACAATCACTACTTAGTAGCAGGATGCAAGGTGCTGGTACTGAATCTCAGTACCTGTGAAATCCTCCAGATCCAGACAGAAAACAAGCAGTGGCAAAACCAACCAGACATTTTGATAGTAGATGTGATGAATAAACCAAGCAAACAAAAAAAGGTAGTAACTATTAATTGGAAAAGTACGAAGGACTGAACAATAAAATAGAAAGAATGTGGCAGGATAATGCCATGGTTGTCTCCCTAAGCAACATGTAACACCAAAACAGCAGGTTGTTATAGCGACAGTCTGTACTCCTGACTGCTTAATACAGACCCAGAAGGATAAAGTCACTTCCAGATTCTCCACAATGAACCACCTCTATTTCCACAATTGGTCTATCAACATCCTCCCCTCCACATTTGGACTTTGCAACTAGTATGTGCAGGAACTAAGCTTTTTTCTATCCAATTCAGCTAACCCACAGGTTTTACTCAAAAAACTTGTGGGTTAAGAATTAAACTGTACTAACCTATATACAGGAGAGATTGCTCCATGCAGAAAGCATGAAGTACTCATGTTATCATAACTAATATTACCAGTCAACAAATGTTTTGTTTAAAATAAAACATGGGATTTATAAAATTCTTCTGAGAAGTAAATGCATACTCAATAAAATACAATCATCAATTATGCAGCAGTAGTCATCCTGTAGTCTCTTAATAGTGGAAATCAGTAGAAAATACATCTGCTCAGCCCAGCCAGATCCCCTAATTCTTCTGTTATTCTTATTCTTCTTATTATTATTATATGTTGGATTTACAGAGTGCTTTTCACAGCGCTCAAAGGTACTTTACAGAGTATATAAATAATCCAGGAATAATGCTGGGAAAAGAGCTTTGAGTTTTAAAGATGGAGAGAGAAGAGCAAGACGAGATAGAAAGATAGCAATTAAAGAAAACAGCAATTTCCAAAGACATTAAAGACATTATTGTATGATTGATGTAGATTTCTTTTGTTTATTAACACCCTACTGCACAACATGGATGTGACGTAGAAGATGCCAGTAGGCGTCAGGATTGTAAAATGCTGGTTTCTCATGTTTCCTGATTTGGTTTGAAGGAAATGCCTGAATCTGAATGCTGATGACACTGGCCACTTCACCCTCAGTTTGGTTACCATGGTGAGTATCTAAGGCAAAAATTAAGGAGTACCCATGTGGCAAGGTTGCTCCATTGTACTTATCTGAAATGGCTTCTAGGGAAATAGGGAGTCAAAGAACCCAAATCAGCAAAATGAACTGAAAACAATAACATTAAATAATAGTTTGGGGGCGGTTCTCTCATCTATTACATCCATGTGAGTCTGAAGAGGAAAACGAGCTATAACAAATGTCACAGTGTCATCACCGTTTCCCAGGTCAGAATATATTCAATTAACCATGTCACTTGTTTCAAATCAACTGTGGTCCCCAGTCATATTAAGTGGCATCACATCATTTTAAGTGGCACACAGTGTGTAAGTCTCACACATAAAGTGAGTGATGTGTGTGGGGACCCAGTGCATAGTTGTGCCCAACTACTACCTCTCTCTACTCAGATCATCTCACCCAGCTACTACCTCTCTCTACTCAGATCATCTCACCCAGCTAGTAACTCTCTCTACTCAGGTCATCTCACCCAGCTACTACCTCTCTCTACTCAGATCATCTCACCCAGCTAGTAACTCTCTCTACTCAGATCATCTCGCCCAGCTACTAGCTCTCTCTACACAGATCATCTCGCCCAGCTAGTAACTCTCTCTGCTCAGATCATCTCGCCCAGCTACTAGCTCTCTCCACTCAGATCATCTCGCCCAACTACTAGCTCTCTCTACTCAGATCATCTCACCCAGCTACTAGCTCTCTCTGCTCAGATCATCTCACCCAGCTACTAGCTCTCTCTACTCAGATCATCTCACCCAGCTACTAGCTCTCTCTACTCAGCTTCGGCAAACACACATATGGATGAAACTTTTAAGGGACACTTTTTATTTGTTTATTAATTTTTAATGTGCTTTCGTATAAAAATATTTATATGTGTGATAGTATAGACCTCAATTGACAGTGTAGACAACTTTGTCCACTCTTACTTAGAACAGTAATGCATTGTCTCAGTCACACTGTGCATACAGAAAGTTCCTGCCATACATTTATTTGTCTTTATATAGCTGACCAAACTCATTTTCCTCATCATACACTCCAAATTCTTTTAATAAGAATACTCCAGGTTCTTTTAATAAGAATACTCCAGGTTCTGTTCTGTATGATGGGTCACTTTGATAGTGAACGGTGACTCTTTTTTGGACATTTTTGCTTCAAGGCCAAGTTGAACCCAGATTACCAAATACAAGAGTCCACGACACACTGGTAAAGCCACCAACTGATTTTAAGACAATATCAGTATATGGTAGCTAGGTAGTTAAAAAAAACAAAAAAACACCAAAAACAAAACCCCAAGCTAAGCCAGAAACTAGAACTAACTGGACCTGAGTGACTGTTGGTGGAACTCAATCCATGGAAGGGTTAGAACTTCACAGAGGAGGCACAAGAGAGTTCTACTGGAAGAACTGAGGCTGGCAGGGGAAAGCAAGTAGAGTAAAACGACAATCAGGAAAAGAGAGGAAGATAAAGGGCAAGGCAGAGGAATCCCAAGGGCTGAGATCTCCAGGGAGGGCTGGAGGGAACACGAGAGGGGAGAGATGTGAGGCTTGCAGGAGAAGCTCGAGGGCGGAGGGAGAGAGGGAGAGAGAGAGAGAGAGAGAGAGAGAGAGAGAGAGAGAGAAACAGTGAGACCTAAGAAGTGGCTCTTGAGGTCTCTATGCAAAATGCCAGCCTACTCTTTTTCCAGAACACTGAACAAAGACTGAGCACCAAGATGCCTATGAGCTGCTCTTAAATAACCAGGAAGATAGGAGTGGCTATTTGCCTGTGATTTCCTCAGAGCCACTCTGTGCTTCCCTCTGGTGGATGAATGCAGCATAGCAGATGGTAAAGCCAGGGGATGAACCCTTATAAACATTTCTGTTTATTACATTATTTTCAGATTCTTCTTATTAACTGAAATTATTTTAAGGAAGAAGTTCATATATACTTTATATACTTGCATATATATACACTATATATGCAATTTTTGGGTCTGTTTCAGGTGAATAGTTAATATTAACAATATTTTCCAGTTATTTTTTGTTGTTAATAATATATAGTTCTCTATATTATATACTCTGTGAGTTCTCTATATTATATACTCTAGAGTATATATTATATACTCTAATGTTATATTTTCCTTTTAGAAATACTATAACAGCATCTCACTCAGATCCTGAGTGAGGGTGAGGTGCTGATAAGATGCGCCCATGTAGCAGTGGTACCCCTGTGTGTTTGGGACCAGGTCAAAGGTCAAGGGAAGAGTTGTATTATTACAATTTATAATATTACATACAACCATTAAGAAATGTCAGTTTATGGGAAAAAATAGACAAAGAACCAAATACATTAAAATAAAAGCAGGTATAAAAGCATTACTTTTAAATGGGAAAATGGCTGGACATGGGCCAGAGGGGCAAAAAGCATGTTCATTTTTTTTTTTTTTTTTAAAAGCATGTTTATTATTTTTTTTTTTTTTTAAAAGCATGTTTATTATTAACATGAAACAGCGATGAGGTTGGCAAAGACAGACAGAGACAGTGATGCCCGTTTAAATACACACAACAAACAAGACACAGTGATGCACATTTAAATACACTCACAACAAACAAGACACAGTGATGCACATTTAAATACACTCACAACAAACAAGACACAGTGATGCACATTTAAATACACTCACAACAAGACACAGGTGAAACAAACGATTATAACAAGATGCAAACACGGGGGAGGAGATGATGGCGGCCTTTCGTGAAGATGGCAAAATATGGAAAAG
Organism: Tenebrosternarchus preto; assembly: GCA_025802075.1. NCBI lineage: Eukaryota > Metazoa > Chordata > Actinopteri > Gymnotiformes > Apteronotidae > Tenebrosternarchus > Tenebrosternarchus preto. Next base: position 9,041,615 of record JAOYMR010000019.1, read on the forward strand.
TGATTTGGCTGATGACACAAAACTTGCATAACCATAACCATACATATTTAAAAGAGAGAAACTGAGACAATTAACCTTACATCAGTAGACACATGGCCAGAATATTAAAAGCAAATTATTTTTGGTCTCTTATTCAAATCAGAGAACAGGTCCTTATGATTTAACAATGCCTTGGTGATGCTTCAGGGGCATTACTTCAGCACTCAGTCCATCTCCTTGTAATTATACAAGAACAACATTAGCATATCATTCAGACATGACCATTAAATTAAGATAATTAAAGCAATTATCTGGACCCCTGTACTTATCTATAGAGAGAGTACTACCGTTGTCTAGGACACCAAAGTGCACCAACTAAATCTACTTCACCAGCAATTTACACATAGCAAAAAACATCCTGACATGTAGGGATCAGGAAACTGAGCTGTTGTGGAGTATTCGTTAACAAATCAAATTGTAACATATTACATACAGATTAAGAGGTCATTAAAAGATTTATAGCAGCTAATACAGGTAAGACAATAAGCGATTGGAGCTTGATATAGGAAGAAATGTGTGTAAAGTGCTTTTGTAAATGTGGGCCTCTGAAATGTCTCTTGGACACACATACGCTCATCTGTGTAGGACAAAGTAAAAAATTATTCACTGGAATTAAAATGTCTGAAGTGTTATGAAAAGGCTCAGCTTTCATTTATGGATCAACCAAATTGGTTTACAAATAAAATAAATCTGAACGTCTGAATGTTGGTCAGCTTTACCTTCCTATCAGTCTAGGAGATCTCTCTGAGGTACCTGGGTACCTGGGTGCCACAGAAAAGCATGAGGTTCCATTTCCATTTTGACCCTTGGTTATTTCCTCCCAGTTTAAGCTTGGTGCATCAGGAGCAGAAATCCAGTCCGTTCTTCTCGCTCTCATCAGATGAAGGGTTCTGATGCTGGTCCGAATCGGACTCGAACATCGGGCTACGCTGCAGAGGAAGCGGGACGATGTGCTGCATCGAGCAGAAGGCAGGCGGCTCAGTGCTCGCAGGTTGATGAACCTGATGAAGGTTGTCCTGCACACCCAGCATCCAGGCAGGGGATGAGCCGGAGCCAGGGGCCCGGGCAGGAGCCCCTGCCACGGGACTCAAGGAGCAGGCTCCCCCGTTTCTCCCCATCATTATGCTCTGTAAATGGCGGCTCTCTCTGGCTGTGGCTTCCCACACCACCTCCAGTTCATTCTCCACCTCTCTGGAGGTGAGAGTTGAAGGGACGAGGAACGCCAGAGAAAACAAGAGATAGCAGACAGAGAGATAAACAGACAGAGAGATAAACAGAGAGATAAACAGAGAGATAAACAGAGAGAGGGTCAGAGATTCAAGTAAACGCAAGAACTATTACAGCTATACCCTCAGGAGAAAAAAAACAATAATGGGTTTTATTTGGCTCTTTAATCACATAGTTAAACCTCTATTGACTAAAGTGAAGAACAATTACCTAAGAAATATGTACCATAGCACAGTGCCGTAACCCATTCTAGGGACAGAGAACAGCAAAAGCAAACACGTGCACTTAAAATGACATGGTCTAAATGATGTGAGATAAAGACACATGGCTCTAAATGCTATGAGATAATGCAAAGACCAGAAGGAAAAGGAGATGAGAAAGAGGAGATGAAAGAGACACAAACGAGAAAGAGAGCGGTATAAGAGTGTCGCTAAGCTAATCCTCTGCAATCCTCTGAACGAGGCAGGGTTTGCACGTCGTTGGAGGGGAAGGAGATGGAGGTGAGAAAGGGAGGGAGAGGTGAGGAGGAGGGGGAAGAGGGAGGGAAGGGGGGAGCGATTCCAGTATACACTCTTTTTACAATGATCATATAGTCCAAACTCAGCCATCAGTGATGATCAGATCTCTCAGGGGAGATTATGTGTGAGTAGGTATGATTTTGGTCAAGTGGATAAGGATGCGAATGGGATTTATGATAGAAAGAAAAGAAAAGAAGAAAGAGAGGAAGAATTCATCACAGATTTCCTATAGTAAATATTTTTACTGGGCGAAGTTAGAGTGATGTCAGAGTGGGGAGGCTAACTTACATAGAAGCTAACTAATAATCCAGCCCAACTCAGCTAGGAAAGATTGTCAGCCTTTCCAACACATCACGTCACGTCACAGAGAGTCCACCAATCACGTGACAGAAAAAAGGGGGGAAAAAGAAACAATTGTAGAATTGCTGCTGCAAACCATCCTATTCTTTTTATGAATGAACTTCTTTTTAGTTAATTCTTCTCAAACATTTGCTAATTTTCAGGAGTACTGATAGAATTCAACACGGAACATTATTTGTCACAAAGATTATGTCAAATGTTGATTGTTTTAGAAATGTTGCAGTAACAAAGGACTGCATGTGTGCATAAACTGTTGAATCAGTCTACAAGCTGCCATCCTGACAGATAAATTAGCAGAGCCATCTGCTGAGCACAGCCGAGTGCACACTGTACTCACGTACGCACACACACACACACACAGTATTACAGCTGAGAGATCAATTATGGCTTGCGGTAATACAGTAGATAGGAGTAACTGACTAGCCAGCACTCTAACAAGATAGGAGATTCTGTCTCCAGTTTTAGATGTATAGTTGTAAACTGATACTAGCAGAAGACAGTTGGAGAGGCTGAACGTCCCTAGTAAAGGCCTTCTGGGAGCTTATCCCTCACCTCAAGGGAGCAAAAGGTACAGTTAGCATGTACCCAACAAATTCATTATCTAAACACATCTATTAATGATTCTTACATCACTATACTGCCTTTCCATTACAACACAATCATGAAATAAAAAAAAAATGAGCTAAACCTGTTAGCAATATATTAGTAGATTAAGAAGACAGTGGTTATTGTTTCCATTAAACAGTGTGACCTGGCAGAATGGCATAAACATCTTGAGGAAAATCTAAACGAAAAGATCCAAGGGGTCAAAGGAGAATGGCAAGAACTGTACGAGCTAACCAGACAAGCTTTAACACGGACGCACAATGTCACTGTAGAATAGGCTACAGCGGCTGAACACTGTAGAGAGTGCTGAAGATATCAAGAAGATGTTCCTCTACAAAGGGCTCAGAAGTGTCGAAACTGGGCAGCGAAGGAGTGGAAAGCAGTTGGACGAATCCTGGTTACTTTTTTTCCATCATGCCGATGGGAGAAATGGAATTTGAAGAAAGAAACATGAGTCCATACCGCCATCGTGTTGGGAGTGGATAGTGCAGACAGGTACAGACAGGCAGCGTCAGCGAGAAGAGGTGGGTCACATGTTCTCTGATGCCCACTGAACGTCTGAACGGCACAAGAGCGTTGCCTCATGTCCAGACACAGTTTAGCTACACTAGGATGTACACTCGCTGCGTGATGATGTCGAATGTCACAACAAACGTACCGTCACTGAACGGTTCCAGGAACGTGACGGGAAGTTTTCCATGCTTCAGTGGCCTGTACAGTCCCAAGATCCCAACAGTATCAAGCATCTTCAGGATTGTGCAGAAAGTGTCATTTACGAATCATACCATTCCTGCACCATACAGTGTGGGGAGACCAAGCCCACAGAATCCCTGCAGTCCTGAAGGCACAAGGCGCTACTAGGTGGACTTAACTGGCATATTTAATGAATTTGCATCATCAGCCATCGCCAAAGGATAAAAACAGCACCATGTTTATTTGCACAGGGAGGGAGAGGTAGAGGGTAGCAGAGAACAAGCAGAGAGGATTATATACATAATTAGTGATGACAACTTGATTTTGTCATGTAATATAATTTGTCTGCACAACAAGTTTAACATTATGAGACATGCAACCCTGAATTTTAACACTGCATGCAAACCTCATGTAATCATGCTATAGGCATGATACAGTAATTGTACAGTCCACATAGATTACAAAAATTAGAAATGTCAGACTACAGATAAAAACTAAATGTGATTCAATTATAAACACATTTCACATTTCCATACTTTTATTAGTCCACATCTACATTCAAATGTAGTCTTCTATGCTACACAATGTTGCTATTATTATGATGTTCTGTGTGTAGAAAGTCTAGGGACACTCCCTCATGTGATGGCTTAAAGTCTAGGGACACTCCCTCATGTGATGGCTTAAAGTCTAGGGACACTCCCTCATGTGATGGCTTAAAGTCTAGGG
>JAOYMR010000019.1:9111445-9122846 GCA_025802075.1 Tenebrosternarchus preto
AACACCATGTCACTAGGTGTGTCCCTGTAGTGTCATATACACACACACACACACACACACACACACACACACACACATATTTATATATATATATTAATTATATATTTGGTGACACAGAGCAAGAAGGTGCCAGAAAGAGGAAGCACCATCCTCATGAAAGCATGACCTTCTTTCAGAAACACCTGATTAACAGCCTTGAACAATCCCAAGAAAAGAGCACAGGTTTCAGCTCTGCTGCTGGAGACAACATGACGTTACCCTTCTAGGAAGGTGCTCACTGCAATCATCTAAGCAAACATCTCATGCAAACCTCACGGTGAAAAGTCTCAATCTTGACCCAAGAGAAACCGGTCAGATCATAGAGTTTGAGAAGTGGACAGAGCAGAATTCTCCACCGTCTTGTGAAAATGTGTAGAAACATGCGATTAGCAAAGCTTTAAAAGTCCAATTTCAGAGCATCTTTCTGTCATTTTTTGAGCACCGATTTGTTGCACACCTCATGTTCACTGACAGTGCCCTATATGCAAAAAACCACGATGCCTGAAACACAAAAACTCCTGAAGCTCCACCTGAAAACTTCCCAGCCCAACTTCCTCTGTAAAACAAGAATGGACATCATTGGGTGCTCCAGTTGTTTGTAGCCAAAGTGAGGCATCTGAAAATATACCAGCACCACTGGTTTATTGAACACCCCCCCTCCCAAAACCCACGTCTGACAAACTACAGCAATATAGATCTGGAATTTGACAGCAATGTACTAAACATTAAAGTACATGTTAGAGACCACACTGCTTTGTTCATTTGTTTCCACACTTAAATAAGCAGGCGTGTTACTGCAATACCCCACAAACAAGAACAAAAGCACTGAGCTGAGTGAAAGGACAGCATTATACAGAAACAAATCAACAGCCCAGTGAAACTGTGTCAAGAGACTAATGGGGCTTTAACAATGGTTTAGCTGTAGTGCTCACCTCACACAGCCTCACATTTCCCCCGAATGTATAAAACCAAGTATATGAAAGTGACAACAGGTCTTAAATGCACTACATGCAGTGTAAAGAGAGAGTGCCCTTCACGATTCTGTAAAGTAACAAAGAATTCACAGTCTGTCCCCATTCTCCTCTCCTCCCCTCCCCTCACACAGGTTATATGAATGGGTTCTTGACCCTAGCACCTTTTCGCATTATGTTCATCATTCAAGTTTCCTGTTCCGACTCCCTCACAGTGAGAGGTAGCATGGCCATTTTATGACTGTACAGCCCCCCCCCCCACCCGTCTCTGCAGAAGCCCAGGCATCTGTACTGCATTAGTGTGTGCGGTCTGGCCCCACACCGTCTTTGGCCCAGATGCGACGTCAGCGAAAGGAAGACTAGATGAACACGCCGAGTGTGCAACTCCATCTCTTTGGACACGGATGCAGCTCAGAGGCAGCAGTTCAAACCCAAGCTGCTACATTTACCATCTCCAGACCAATACCTCACTCACCATTCTATTCTCTTCTACACCAAAACGATCCCCCTCACAACACAACTGTCAGGACATGCTGGCACAAAATGAACTGCTCACCTCACAATATCCACCAAAAAAAACAACAAACAATCACATCAAACCCCATTACCTACTACTCTTATATAAAATACCCATACACTGCAATGCCATCCATCAATAAAAAAAAATCCACTGCACCAAAAAAATCCACTGCATGTATCTACTTGATCAGCCCACAGACTAATCCCTTCCAGCCCAGTGTGACTAGACCACGATACACAACCTACGGTCCAAAAACTACTCCTCCAGTTGAAAACTGAAGTTTAAAATATGCCTTTTGGAATTAAACACCTTCTGGCCACAGTTCAATTTAATAAACCCGGGAAGCCCCAGACAGTACATCAAGGCTCAAGGCAGATACAATTCATAAGCAGAGCCATAGTTCCCTGAAGACAAAGGCTCTTCTCAATACCTGCATTTTTTTTTAAACAACCCTGCCTATGCAAGCATGTGGCTACACAGGTTCTACCACTCAGGTCAGACCAAAAACCTGAACTTAGTCAACAGCCTTGATAATTATACTCTTCGATTAGTGCAGGTCTCAAACACATACGAACTCTGAGACAGCCCAAGCGCCATTTTAAATTCAGTTATTTAATGAATGAATGCGTAATAATTCTTAGGTGTCTTCCATAACACCCAAGATGCAGTGAACAAAAACATCTTTGCCACTTTATCTTCAAGTTATTTATTATCTCAAAGAAAACAAAACACACACATCAGAGCGCACACCCTCTCCCCATGTGAAAAGTTAATCATGGTAAGACTTTAAAGGAATGTGTAGGGGCAGTAATTCCTCTATGGAATTCATAAGACATTACTCAGTATGCCCGCCTCCCATGCGCTCGCGCTCACTCTCTCGCTTGAACACACACACACACACACACACACACACACACACACACAGTTCCACATTCAGGTATTAATTTTCATCGCCTAAAACTTTGAGCCCCAGCTATGAGGTTATTTAATAACAGGCTAGAGCCCAGTTTTAATTGCTACTTTAACATTACACTCACCTGGTTCATATTACTCGGCTTTAAATATTCTGAACATTATTTAATCTAATAAAGAACTTTCCAAAAAAGCTAGAATAACTGCACAAGAGCAAAATAAATCAAATGAACAACAAATGAACAAACAAATGCTACACAACGCCGTTAGTTTCACGGGAATGCAGAAAACAGAAGAACAGGCAGAAGACTCAGAAGTCAACCTCTCGGCCAAGTTCGCCCACATGCCTGCCAGATGTACGCTGCCAACGGACTCAAACATTTTCACCTAAAACTGGCTTCATGAAACAAACAGCACGTAGGGGTGGGAACAGGACAGGAGTGGCAATATTGTTTTAAGATTCGACTGCAAGCACAGAAGCAGTTATGCCATTCAGGAGGTTGTTACAATCACGTCACGCAACTTTGAAAACACCGTACAATGTCTGCAATAACAGTTTTAACAGTTTAAAATGCATAACGTGCACTGAAAAAAAAACAAGTACCTGATTCGATTAACAAAGCCTGATTATCAGTAACAATGCCTTTGTAAGACCATCGAAACTTTCTACGCCCACATCTCACCTTTTTAAAGTAGTCATTTCCACCAACGCCGTTGCTCTTGCATCCGTTAGGAATTATTGCGTCTGTCATTTCTGAAATCTCAATCTCAGCACTCCGCTTCGATGAAATTCAGAAAATACGTTTTGAGGATGCCCCTGTAGCTCAACAGGTGCGTGTTTAAGTGAGTGGACTCGCTAGCACGACTCTTCTCTTTTCTCTTGAACTCTGACAGTCTTTACAAACAATCTCTTTTTCCATCGGAGCTCTCCGCCCCTGAGTGACGACAGCTGGTTGGGGGTGGGAGGTGGAGGATGCTATCGCTTACCTGCGCACCCGCCCAGGACTTCACGGTCCTATAAAATCACACAGCGGTTTATATTTAGAAACAGTACAGTTCAGGAACACGTGCTAAACAACATAGTTCTCCGCGACAGCCGACGTTTCACGCACCAACAACGCAAGTGATTTAGGAAGAGTGTAACAAATAAAAAATTGTGATGTTACTACAAATTTAATTAATGTTAATTTAATGTTAATACAAAGTGTTTCTAATATATGCTCCTGACGTCTATTACTTATTAACGTCTGCTTTTTAAACTTTACTGAACCGGATTTAGGCGTGTTTTCAGACATTTACACGCAATCAGGCTCCCAGTTCAGGAGGCTACTTATTTACCGATTTACAGAAACATTACCCTACATTTCTTATCCGCTTTAATAGGCCTACCGTGTTTTAAAGAGTTTTCCTCTCATATAATTTTTTAATTAAAACATATCTAAAATTTAATAATTAAACTTTAGCACTTTCTTCAAAATCAATCAGTGCAAGAAGTTGCTGGTCTGTGGATCTAAGAATGTGTCGTGGGTTGGATCGCGTGGAACAGCTGCTATTTAATGCCCATTAGCAAGCAAAATGACTCTAGGGAGACTCACCACTCAGCTATTTTGACTGTGCGTAAGATCTTACAATTTCTCTTGCTTTTTACAATTCGTCATTCTCTTCATACCATTCAGCTGTTACAGGTGTATGTAGCAATTTATTTGACAGCCACCCTACTGAACCATCCTCCATTACCAAAAGCAGAGCCTTTGTTAGATAAGCCGTACATGTTTCCATGGTGACAGTGATATTCAATGGCAAAACCTCTTGTAAGGTCCTTATGTACATTATTTAAAGAACCTTACTAAATAGGTTCCTTACCCCTCTCCACTCGCCTCTGCTAATGCCGCACAAAGACTTTGAATGATGGTGGCGCAATCAGTAGTTGCTTAGTAACGATTTTGTACACAGACCCATGTGTGCATGAGTATATGTGTGCGTGTTTGTGCGTGCTAACTCAATTTACCAGTTAAAATAAAGGGTTTTACCAGGTTTCATACTTAATAAAAAAAAGAAAATAAAAACTTGGATTCTGCTAGGATTTGGGTCGGGTGTGATATGGCAGACTTAATAATCTGTGCAGTCATGCAAACAAAAAATTCAACCATGAAACTGGAACTGAACAAATGGATTTTTCTAAGACCCAGAAAAGTCTGAACAAGGAACCTACATTCACACTGATGGCACTTTTATTCAGAGTGGGCACATCATTTAAAACACAGAAGCAGCATAAAATTGCAAAGAACATAGTGATCTTGTTCCATTCTGGTTTAATAATACTGAAACTAATGAAGACATTTGAATTCTCAACATTAAAGATCAAATTTATGTTCTCTCAGTGAACTGCAGTCTTCAACTCTGGTACTACATGATTTGCTCTAACAGACCCTGCTAATCAGACCCTGCTCTAACAGACCCTGCTAATCAGACCCTGCTCTTACAGACCCTGCTACCAAATCTTGCTAATCAACCCCTGCTCTCAGACCCTACTAACCCTGCTTTCAGGTACAAAAGTATGACAGCATACATTGTGATGTCGTCTTCCAGCTGTAATTGTCATGGCAACTGTAGCATATCTACCTGTTTCTTTCACAGAAACAAGGGGTTGAAACACGAAATACATTTTTGGCACTTCCTTATGATAACTTGCTTCATGACTTCCCAAATTACGTACTGTTGTTATCATGCCATTGGTTATGTGTCAGACATATGACTTTTGTTTGTACAATGCCATACTTAAGACAAACATAACAACGTCATGCCTGCCATAATTATCTTAGTTTCATTCCAGTCACCTCAACTTAAGTGTGTAATCCTTATTTATTTATTAGAATACCCAGGATTGTGCACAGTGAGAGTATAGCAAGAACACCAGTTGATGTTGATATGGAGAACAAACATTTTGAAACGAGATGCGCCATCTAGTGTGCAGACAGGGTAAAGCTGTAAAAGCTCACTTCAGTTCATTGATGAGTCATGCCCACCAAAGGTCAAAAACTGAGGTGTTCAGATGTGGAGCTAAAATCAAAAACCCAGTTCACTCTGTCATCACTCCTAACACTTATCAAGAGGATGATGGAAAATCTGTAGCATTCAAACCTCAGAGGTTGTGATTTAAATAGAAGAATGAAAACCAGTCCAGCAGGTTTAAGATTATTATTAAGATTATTGGATTTATTGTTTGTTTGTTTTTGTTTTAAATCCACCTGCATCTCATTTGTGTGTGTGTGTGTGTGTGTGTGTGTGTGTATGTGTGTGTGGGGTTGAGGAAATATTTGTGTGCATGTGTGTGTGTGTGTGTTTTCTGTCTACACTATATACTTGTAACAGACAACCTCCAATCATTACCTCAACATTAGACTTTCTGACCTTAACTGTTGTCTGAGGAAGACGCCTGTTCTGCAGACACGTGGGATTTGGATTCTCACTGACCCACAATCCACTGTTTTTGTTGCCTTCCTTGGAGACCCAGTTAATAATGTCTCCAATACTGAGAAGATTTACTGGGGCCTTTTTTTCCAGAAGTGGAGCCCAATGTCTCAGACAGGAGAAGAAGGAAAATATACAGACACACACTTGTAGGCACAGGTTCAAACGTGTGTGTGTTCCGCACACTCACTCACACACACACACACACACACACACACACACACACACACACACACACACACACACACATACACACAGACACACAGACACACAAACACAAATAAACAAAGCACTCTACTACTGTACCAGTAGACACATTGACATGCACACACACACACACACACACATACACATGCGCATTCACACTCACACACACATGCACATGCACACACAAACACAAATAAACAAAACCCATCAGCACTCCTACTACTGTACCACACACACACACACACACACACACACACAGTCCGTTTTGCCAGCTGGATCAAGGTTCTCAGACAGCATTGATATTACGGCTGGTGAACTGTGGTCAGAGCAGTAACTGACACCAGACTGAACAACCGCACATATGGAATCTGTAAGAGTTCAGTGCTCTGTACTCTAACAAACACACACCACTTTAGTGGACTTCAGGTTCCTCAGAGGAGATTGGGGAAAATGTTACACTTGAAATAACACTCGAAATGAATTTACTAGTTACATTTCCACAAATTTTATTACCTTTAAGTATTTCTCTTCTTGTCACATATTTTGGAAACACAAACAGAGAAAGTTCTACATCTGGGTTTTACGAAGAAGCATAAATACAAAGTGATTTATTTTTTTTAAATCCTGTTAATTTTTTTTTATCAGAGAGTGTATAAGACAAATAATCTAATTCACAATTTCCATACAAGTCTACAATATAAACAATTCAAAGTCAGGACAGCTCAGAACTTTCTGAACCTTAATAACTGGAAGGAGCACTTTGTGGACTGGTACAGGCCCAGCTCATGTACCAAGGCACTGTAAACTTACACTGACAGTACCTGGCAGCAGTGCTGTAGATTTACAGTGCACATATACAGTATATTATACAGTAAACCACTGTATTACTGTCCTGCTTGCCCTTGACTGTAAAGATGCATCATTTTCCTGGATCTGACTGTCACAGGCTCTGGTACAGCTGGGTTGCCCACTATACCCACTCACTTCCCCCTGCACACACACACACACACACACACACACACACACACACACACACTTGTGTACGGAATTGGCTTCAGTTACAGCTTGTGTTTATATCCCTGCTGCCTGTTTATTGGCACATTATGAATATCTTCACTCTTTCTTCTTATCCTTGGAAGTAATAAGCACATTTTTCATTGCAGAGGAAGTGTAGTGAGACTATAAGCTTTCAGGGACTATATTACCAAGACAATAAACCGGTACCAATTGGTTTTTTTTTTTACTTCCTCTCTGGATTTAACATTCCCTTTTGGTGGTATTTAATAGTATTAGCTGTATACAAAAATTGCTAAATGACTTAAATTATGATAATAAATCTCATTTTATATGAGTATGTAACAGTAAAAATTATAATCGTCACGGTGTGCCGAGAGTGCGTGTGACGAGGCTACTAGAGAGGAAGGAGCACGAGGCGAGGGTGGTAGCAGCACGGCTTTACTTTTCATATTCAACAAAAACAGCACAAACAAGCGAGAAGCGCGCAAAAGCGCAAAAATACAGCAAGCGCTGTAATACCACACCGAGTCACAGGGAAGCGCTTGTTCAAAACGTCCGCCAACGAGACCGAGAAGTGGCTCCGATGCGCAGCACTGGAGGACGGAACTTGTTGGGGTTTTATGAGGAACAAAAGGGTCAAAACCAAACAAGGAACAGGTGCGCTACATTAGAAACACGGTGATTGAGAACGGGGGCGTGGTCTGGTGCGTTGACGTCTACGTGTGGGCGTCTCCAAAAGGCACCCACAATGCATAATATTTAATAATACAATACTGTAAAGTATGTTGACCATGCTGTGTAATGGATATTTACAGCAGTGTTAACAGAGCTGTAGCACTTTTAATTGTATTTTTTATTGTAATAATAGTGTAATAAACACTGGGATTCACTGTACAGATGTAAGAATGTAGTCTCTTCAAACACTTCTAGTCTGTAAAAACTAATTTCCTTTCTTTCTGCAAATTGCTGGGAATGGAAATTATTGTATTCTAAAATTAAATAATTTTCCATCCTGTATTCTTCTATCTACCTGTCATGTTTTTGTGATTTTCTTATAGATTTATAGATCTTTTATAATTCAATATTTGCAGGACTCCCTTTTGATGGTATTTAATATTAGCTGTATATAAAAATGGTGGTTTGATTAGCTGATGGTCTGTGTTTGTATGATTCACTTACTCATCACATTCAGGAGCATAACGTCTCTGTATGACACTATGATAAACAAGCTGAACAAATCAACTTATTTACTTGCATTGGATTGTTCAGTAACTCTGGCACACTAACCCTAGCAGTCATAGAGCAAAGCTACTGACGGAGCCAGAGATGCGACAATAACGCCATGAGATATATAATGATGTCATTCCACAGAACCTCTTTAATGCAGTGAGACAGAAGCGTTACATTCTAAGGTGGAGTTTTGCATGGCCATAGAGCGCCAGTAGATGGCGTCTGAAGCCTGGACCAGACCACCTAAACTAGCCCATTACACGCCAATACTGCTTGCAAGCTATAACAGTAACGGTTAACGACACCAGCTTAGCCAGCACTGCAATCAATCACCGTCTTATTTAGTTTAGGGTTTTTCCCAAACATTTCCTAATTGCTTTAGTCAGACCGTATGTTTCACACTTTAAGGTCTACAGCTGTAATGTCCTCAAACATTAATCCACCACAGAAGCAGTGCAGCCAACTGTTGTAACATCTGCCGCTCTGAGGGGGCTTTCCATGGCACAGATGAGGTGCGGCAGCTTGAGACGCATCCTCACACCACGCTAACCCCGGAGAGTGAGGCTGCAGAGCTGTGGGGCACCTGGGCACCTCCACACACAAGACACAGCCCAGCACCGCCTTCTGCTCGGAGCCCATTCACTGTACTACACAGCATAGGGCAGCAGGCCGTGAGCAGGGGAAGTTCACCAGGCACACCTCCCCGGGGACCTCAAAGCCCTGCCGTCTCTTTTCCAGAAGGGAAGGTCCTCGTCCCTTCTGCTGAATGACTCCTGCCACAACAGGTTTCCGCTCATTCCTCTTTTTTATCCGGCCGGGCACAAAGCTGATCGGAGATCAGCGCCGTTCCCACTTTGAATTGGCACGGCCTGAGAAACGGCTTCCGGGGCTGGTGGCAGATCAGCCGGAAGGCAGCCGGACCTCACGCCTAGTGGCTGGGGCAGCGTTCAGTTGCTACGCAGGCTCAGCCTGAGTCCCAGGAACTTTAGCTGTTTTCTTAACAAATTATGTTTTGTGCAGGAGCATGGCCCGCTGTTTGGAGTGAAGAGAGGTCTGGTTGAAGTCTGAAGAAGTCTTTTTTTCTTTTTAGAAAAGGAGAGACTGATAATGTGTGTGTGTGTGTGTGTGTGTGTGTGAGCATTTTGTGTGCGTTTGTGTGTGTGTGTGTGTGCGTGTGCATGTGTGTATATATGTGTGTGTGTGTGCATATGTGCATATGTGTTGGTTTTTATACATTTTCACTACAATTTAGGGACAAATAGGAACATGTTTTACTAGTCCTGACAATGTTTTGGTTATAAAGTTTAAGGTTAGGTAAGCTTTAGGATTAGGCATAGGAAATTCCTATTACACATAGGTATGTACATAATATACATCTTGCATATGTTTTACCTGCAGCACATCCTAGGGGTTCTATCTGTCTGTATTTGCTGTCAACCATCTTGACTGTAAGTAATTGGCTGTTCTACTGGCTTGTTCAGTTTTTTTGAAGGAGAGACATTTTCTGTGAGTGACTTAAGCTTATTAAAAACCCGCACAATTTAAACTACTTAATTCATAATTGCATGTTTTACATGGTCTATATACTCACAGTATTGTACAAAATGTTATTAAAGTATTATAAATGATGTAATCACAAGATATGACTATTAGAAAAGTATGTCTCAAGCATAGCCTCAAGCATACCGTGTTGTGTGTGTTAGTGTGTTGGGGGGTGTCTCCGTTGCGTTGTGATATATTTGTTTACTGCCTGACACTTCGTGTGGTCGCCCCAGTCCCTCTCCGGCACACAGGGGCCTCTGTTCTTCTCTTCCTGCCTTGTAACAAAAGCGTCGCTCGTTGCACGGGCCCTCAGCGCTGGAGCCCGAGCCAACAGGGAGACCCTTGCCGTGTTCAGTGGGTGATGTTAGTGTGAGAGAAAGGAGAAGGGGGAGGGTAAATAAAAAAAAAAACACCACAAATCAGAAGTGTCGAGCTGCTCCATGAGCAGTGGTCAGGCATGGAGAAGGAGGTCTGATCCTCGAGGAAACACTCATACACACACACACACGCACAAACACACAGATGAACAAATACACAGCCACACACACACACACATCAATCATCCAACACCAGCACACAGATCACAGTAGAAAAAGCCAAATACTCTGATTAAAAAAAACAAATGGATTTCAAAGAAAAAACCTTAAATAAATGGGACAATCACAATGAGAGCACGTTTTCGAAAATCGTGGTCAAAGTAAACATTTTATGATCATGATGGCCAAATGTTAGTGTCATGTATATGCAAGAGCAGAAGAGCAGAGAAGTAGATGTAGGATGTAATCAGACCGTGTGATCAGACTGAACAGTTCCCTTGGCAACAGCACAGAGAGGGATGCTGTAGCAGAGCTGCTGTGAGTAGTGCTGATGATGCTCATTCGAGGTACTGGACTCCAGAAGCGTAGAAAAAGGAATGTGGTCAGATGCCTCATCCTTCACTTTATTCTTGAGAAGTGGACAAGAGCATGTGTGGTGTGCCTCAAGAGAACGGGCCAGGCCTGGACCCTTGACCCCTATAGCCGGGAGTCAGGTGGTTGGCATGGAGTGCAGTTTCTTGGCATAGTTTTGAAAGAAACATCTCTGCAAATCAATACAAAGTTCCTCTCACTGATCATCTACATCCTATAATGAAAAATTCATATACAAATAATGTGCTACAGCTTTCACAGTGACCAGATGTCAACAAATGAGGATGGGTGGTTTTGTAGATTTTGGACCTGTAAGACTGAACACAGAGCATGTGTTCACAGAAAACAGGAAACAAAGGCTCTAGGTCATCAGGATCTGAAGCTCAATTAACTGATATTTACAGATATTACAAACAGCATATTGCAAACACAAGACAACCTCACACAACTATCAGTTAAACTGAAATAAACTTACAGAAAACATGATTTAGCACAACAAATCCAAAACTTTCTCTGGAATGACTTTGACATGAGTCTTTCTCTGGAATGACTTTGACATGAGTCTTTCTCTGGAATGACTTTGA
>JAOYMR010000019.1:9127674-9151464 GCA_025802075.1 Tenebrosternarchus preto
TCGGGCCATTCGGAGTGTACACTAGACTCGGGCCATTCGGAGTGTACACTAGACTCGGGCCATTCGGAGTGTACACTAGACTCAGACCATACGGAGTGTACACTAGACTCAGGCCATTCGGAGTGTACACTAGACTCAGGCCATTCGGAGTGTACTAGACTCGTAATCTCATCATATGCTTTTAAGCTACAGCCGGATGGGGACAGGTATATGCTGAAGGGATGCCCTTTGCTCACACACACACACACACACGGTCTGGTCCTGCACTGTCTGTCTGCCCGTCCGTCTGTCTGTAGAGAAAGCTGTGAAACACATGGCTAAGTTCACATGTAAAGGATGACTGCTCCTCTGTTCTATATATAAGGTAAACATTTGCATGAATTCATTTTGCATTAGCAGTTTTAAAAGCAATGGGAAGTTAATAAACTATGTGGAAAGTTAAGTGTGTATAATTAAAAAAATGTTTCTACTGCTCTAGTTGACTACTTGACGTGAACCTGCTTGAACCTAATACTGCAGTAGAGGTTGTAAACAGATAAAGTATACAGAGAGCTGCTGTAAATGTCTTGTGGGCACATGTTCAAACACAGGATTGGCTGTACCACCATCATCTTCACCACCTTTTGTTCCCCTAAAGAAGCTTTTGAGTGCAGATTTGCATTAAACAGCATTACATTACAATAGATTATAGTCATTACCATTAATACAATTGAGTTAACAATTGGACACAAACCGATATTGTCAATATTATCTATCGATGATACATTGTTCATTTATAAATAAATTGTACATTATGCAGTGTATTAATAACACTAGACCAAATTAATTGAACTTAATACATCAACCTATCAGACCAAATAAGCACATAGTTATCTATTCACTGCAATTTATATAGCAATTTTTACAACAGTTTGTCACAAAGCAGCTTTACAAACACAATGAGCAAACCAGAGCGGCAGTGGCAAGAGAAAAGTCCCTGGGGAAGAAACCTTAGGAGGACCACAATACAAGAGGGAACCCTTCCTTCTTGGGCAGCCCAGCTAATAAACAGTTTGTGCTTTGCTAC
Organism: Tenebrosternarchus preto; assembly: GCA_025802075.1. Classification (NCBI taxonomy): domain Eukaryota; kingdom Metazoa; phylum Chordata; class Actinopteri; order Gymnotiformes; family Apteronotidae; genus Tenebrosternarchus; species Tenebrosternarchus preto. Next base: position 9,128,741 of record JAOYMR010000019.1, read on the forward strand.
ATTATGTTTTGTCCAAGTACTGCTTCAGCATGTCTTTTCCTGGTTAGATGTAGCCGATGCTCATTAAGGGACTAAACCAGAACCAACCAGGACTATTGCTGTGAGGACGCAGCTGGGAAAGTAAAGCTAGTCCTATGTCCTGTTGTCTGTCCTGTATCCTGTTATCTGTCGTGTGTCCCGTTTTCTGTCCTGTGTTGCATTAAAAGAAAGTGGAATTGCCTTCTATAATTTATGGGCTGAGGTTTAGAAGTGCCTTTGATCTGTAGTATAACATTGTTACCTATTAGCTGTGGTCTGTAGTATAACATTGTTACCTATTAGCTGTGGTCTGTAGTATAACATTGTTACCTATTAGCTGTGGTCTGTAGTATAACATTGTTACCTATTAGCTGTGATCTGTAGTATAACATTGTTACCTATTAGCTGTGATCTGTAGTATAACATTGTTACCTATTAGCTGTGGTCTCTTTACTGATATTGTCAGCAACATTGGTTGCAAAATGGCTGGCAGTAGGCAGATGTTGTTATTAGCAACATTGTTTGCAACATGGCTGACAACAGGCAGAGAATCTCATGCCTGCATGCGGCTGCTGTGACTTAAATGTACAGGGTGAGTCCAGCTACCTGTGACACACCTAGTGAAAATAGTACATGAGCTTCCATAGACAATCGTCACAAAGGTGTACTGTTACCAAAGTGATAAGAATCGCCAAGGTGATTATGGATGGCATTGAAGTCATTTTACCCTGTAATTGTTGGATATGAATGCTGAATTTGCTGGAGATTCCATGGTCTTCACACAATTCTGAATGACTCTTTTAGTTTCTAATCTGAAAAATGTGAACACTCAACTGACACACCCTCAACAGATCTGAAAGGCCCAGGGGGTTGAAATGGATCTTTCATTTACTGCGTAAAAAAGGCAAATTCCTCTCCGAGCTTTTGAGTCTCTGACAGAAGGCTAGCAATCAATCACTCAAACAAACATTCTCATTGTACATTAGAACCAACCGTAGACAATTTTCATGCAGTTTGGCTGGCTGTAAGCAAGATTTTAATATATTCCTGTTTGTTATAAGAATGCTAATAATTCTTAATTTAATATTTCGATTGCTCAGTGTTTAATGTTTAATTAATATCAAGCTCAGTGGCTGCATCTGCAGTTTCTCCATGGCTTGAATGTTTTGCTCAGATCATACAGTAATACATACTGAGTTTGTTAGAAACACACCACCACCACCTCACTATGTCTTCAGCGGAAGAGAACAGCATGTTAGCTGGTAATATTGTCAGGAAGATGCCATAGTTTTCCTCGTTTCAGTGGGCCAGAAGATTGGGGTTTCAACACCTTCAGAGTGAGGTGGGGTGTGCTGTTTGCAGCAACCCTGCGCAGACAACCAGTCTGCAGCAGCTGTACAATGCAGTCGTTTCTGAATGGTGACATTCCTACACCGCATACTCGTCAGTTTGTAGAGTCCATTCCTAATCAGCGTCGTGACGTTCCAGAGGCCAGAAGAGGCCCAGCGCAGCCCTCGATTGGTACACCTTGAAACCTGGCAGGTGTTCATCTGCTTCCAAAGCCTACAATACAAATAAGATATTTTAACTATATTGTATATTCAAAATTCCTACACAATGTTTACCCATATTATGTGCATGGTAATCAGTTTTAGATCAGGTATGGTCCCCGTGTGTCCAGCTCATCTCAGAAACCTTAGAAGCTCAAGACCATTGTCTACTCACTAAAACCTGGAGTCTGTGCACCAGATCAGGAAAAAATAGCAACAAAGGATTACACAAGAATACAGTGTTCATGAAGGTCTGGAGTTTGCTCCTGACAGTTCCTGACAGTTGCTCCAGAAATATTAATGCTCAGCACTCCTTAGGTAGAAGGGTTAGTGAACTCAGTCACTTAACCCACCTGCTCTTCAGAAGTCTATTTATTAGCTGTGGACTCTGATCTTGATTTCTCAATCTCGGCCTCTGTTGACGTTGAAGCTGTTGTTGTTGTTTTCAGTTTGGTCTTTTTTGTCACTTTGCTGGCCCCTGGATGACATGTTTTAACAGGTAGGAAGAGCCAGTATGTTGAATGAAGCAGGATCTGTATGCTCATACAGGCTCGTACAGTCTGTAGCTCACAGCCAGTGACACAGGATACAATATATGCCTATTCACAAGAGCGAGGAAGAGACAAAGCTATCACTTTCCTGTTAACAATGGCATCAAACACCCACCATCAATCACAAATAAACTGCAGCACACTGAAACAACCCTTGAGGATATTCTGAAATAGGAAGGACAGAATGAACTTCCCAAGGATGATAAGGTTTTTAACAGTAGACACAACCTAGTTTTCATATTGTTCGCAAGAACATAAAGAAGCCGGTTTTGTTTAATAATTGTCAAACTGTTTTCTCACAGGGAATATCATTGGCTCTGGCATCTTCATCTCTCCGAAGGGGGTTCTAGAACATGCCGGCAGCGTGGGGTTCTCTCTGATCGTCTGGGTCCTCGGTGGAGGCATCTGTGCTCTGGGGTCTCTGTGCTACGCCGAGCTGGGCGTCACCATCCCGAAGTCAGGCGGAGATTATTCCTACGTGACGGAGATCTTCGGGGGCCTGGTGGGGTATGTGTGCTGCTCTGTGTTCTCCTGGCACATTGCTTGTTGGTGCAGACAGGTGTTTTTGTCAGCATTACAGGATTACATATTTCACCAACCTCACCATGGTATGTTACTCTTTTTTGCAAGGTGAATTTATGAAAATAAAGTACATTTTAGTGCTTCAAAACTGCTGCTTATGGATTTAGACAGGAATTATATACTGCATTATTCATAGAACATGAGTCCTGGTAGATGCTGTAGTGAATTCTAGGAGACAGATACCTCCCACAGTGTAGGACCAAACCCATGCGTGATTCCAAAGATCTAACACGTGTGGGTTTGTAACGGCAGGTTCTTGTTGCTGTGGAGTGCAGTGTGGATCATGTATCCCACCACACTGGCTGTGATTGCCCTCACCTTCTCCAACTACGTGCTGCAGCCTGCCTTCCCCAACTGCCTGCCTCCATACATCGCCACTCGCCTCCTCTCCACCATCTGCATTTGTGAGTACTCCACCTTCTGTGCATACACTGAGTGCACCACGCAGCGTATGGTCCCTCTCTGTGCAATGGTACCAGCTGTAGTGAACTTAGGCTGACATACGTCAGTGTCAAAATATTTATGGATCAGGATTAAACCAGTTTGGTAGAGACTGCTGATGTGTGTGTGTGTGTGTGTGTGAAATTATGAAGTGGGGTGCTGTGTGTGCTTGTGTGTGTGTGTGAGTGTGTGTGTGTGTGTGTGTGTGTGTGTGAGGAGTAGCCTCGTGACTCAGCTGGTTTGGGCCTGTGTGTTATGGAATTGAGCATATGAGAAGGTGTGTAAGGGGGAGTGTGTGTGTGAGCAGAAGGCCTCGTGACTCAGCTGGTTTGGGCCTGTGTGTTCTGGACTGGAGCATATGAGAAGGTGTGTAAGGGGGCGTGTGTGTGTATGTGTGCATGTTCTGGACTGGAGCATATGAGAAGGTGTGTAAGGGGGCATGTGTGTGTATGTGTGCATGTTCTGAACTGGAGCATATGAGAAGGTGTGTCGTGGGTGTGTTTGCGCGTGTGTTCTCAACTTCTCAACAAGTGTATGGGTTGGGGTGTGGGGTGTCTCTGTGAGTGTGTGTTCTGGACTGGAGGTTATGAGTAGGCGTGTTGGAGGCGTATCTGTGCATGTGTGTATGTGTGTGTGTGTGTGTATTTTAGACTGGAGGTTACTAGGGTGTGCAGGGGGTGTGTGTGGGTTGAGTACAAGGTTTTCGTGTCTACTGCGTGGGGCCGGGTGGGGCTGATCGCATGCTGGATGACGGGTTGAAGGTTGGGGTGCTGGTGGAGGCGTTGGAGCACCTGACCCTCACATGGCGGTGCATCAGACTATATAATGGTACCAGGCGTGGAGGGCAGAGGGCGTGCCGCCCGCATTGTGCATTGTTTGGGGGGGCATAGCCATCGCCATGGCAACCTTGCCGCCATTTAAGCGACGAGGTCAAGGAGGCGGGGCGACAAATTCGTCCAATCCAAGCGGAGATCTGCTGTCAAAAGATCAGTAGACAGGAAAGAAAAATCACCTTTTCATAAGCACTGCAGTGTCCCGTGGGGTTCGAGCTGCACAGAGGAAGAGGGAAGCTGCGATCTGGTGCCTATCGGGTTCAGAGGTAGTGTTCTGAAAAGCCTCCACCAATCCCCGTTGCTGCACTGCCTGCGGAGGAGAGTCTCTCTGCTGAGGCGTCTCACAGACTTCAGCTTTACCTGCCATCTACCAACCAGAAGATGGTGGAAATACTGCCCGCATAGACCCCCAAATCTGATTAGCCTGAAAAAACCAGTCAGGCGTATTGGACAAACCAGTTTTAGTGAGAGCACACCGTCTATCTTCCTCGTTTTTGATCTGTCAATGTGTGTGTGTGTGTGTGTGTGTGTCTGTGTGTGTTTGTGTGTGCGCCTGTGTGTTTTACTTAATGGATCGACTGTAGCCTCTTGTTTCTGGTGTTTGTGTTGGATCTACGTCTGTGCCTTCAATAAGGCTTGTTTTCATGTTCTGCACTATGCGATTATTTGTTTGTCTGTGTGTGTGTATGTGTATATGTGTGTGAAAGTATGTGTGAGAGAGATAGAGAGTCTTGCCCTCCCCTGCTGAATGTTCTGAATGAATGTCACAAGGTCATCCTTCTGCAGTCTGATTGCACAGTTACATACCACACACACACACACACACACACACACACACACAAATACACACATCCTACATTTCTAGACGGAACACAGCTGCACCATTAGAGGAGAACAGCAAAACACAACCCCTAACACACATAAGCACAGCATAACCCAGCAAACATCAGCAGACCAGATGGACGGACCTCTCCCAAAGACGCGTCTGAAAGCAAGAGGACCTGGTGGCAGCAGCCTGGAGCCTCACAGTCTCATGGACAAATAAGGATACAATCGCATGTGTCTGAGCGCTTGTGTTTTCCACAGCTCCGCCTGGCAGTGTGAGACTGTATATACAAATACTTACATATTTCATAGAGTTGTAAGACCTTTCCAAGCGAAAAAGCGAGAAGCAGATGTACGAGTCGTTGGGGAAACTGTTAAACTTTTTACCCACATTGCATGCACATGCACAGTCTTACACACAAACACGTGTCTGACACCTCTGTTTGAAATGATAATGGCACAGGAAGTTTTGCACACACACACACACACACACACACACATTCACACCAGACACGCACACTACTACAACATTGTCACACATGCCTGTAAAGGAGAACCACCCACTAACTCTAAAGCTATTTTATCCTTTGCCTGCTGTTATTTGTATAAACTGCGATGTTTCTGAATAGTATTTTTCCACTGGACAAAAATCTAAATCCATTTACATTTTTACAGACAAGGAACATACATTTATCCATTAAATAGTTTTAAACTATTCCTCTGTTACAAAGTAGACAGGCTTGTCTGAACACAGCTGACACTAGGCACTGAGACTCGGTGCTCTCAGATGTTATTCCGCTGCGCGCGTGAAAGTCCCGACTGTCGTGTGTGTCTCACCTTCTGGGCCCCGTAGCACCCCGAGGTTCCACCCCGTTCACCTCCTGCCTGTGGAGCCTGACCATGCTTTGTTGCTTTTATGGGTCAATTAGCAGTAGAGGGAAGCCCTTCTCCGCTGTTTGGACTCGGCGCATTTAGCCTGGCAGGGAAAACACAGCAGTCGGAGGTTCATTGAAATTCTCCTCTCATTAAGCTTTGAGTTCATTTGACTCTATTTAACCGCTCTTGATAACTTAGCGATACAACCCAGGCAAATGGAGTGAGTTCTGAGAAGGAGGAACAATGCAAACAGAGCAGGCTGGCAGATGATCCAGCATCGTCCACTGTGTCCCAGTGATGCCGAAGTGGGAAGGACTTTCATGTGCACCTATGAAGCATTATGAAGCATCATTCTGTCCCATGTAACTCTATTGATACGGCTTCCTTTCTAGGGTATTGACCATTTTCAGCTGTGTGCCTGCTTGGCCAAGTGCCAGCAGCTCTAATAGGTTGAGGGCATTTCCTCTGGAGAGGACGAAGTGTGTGCTAAGTGGAGTGCAGGTTGAAGTGTGTGTGTGTGGGCGTGCTGCTCCAGGCAGTGATGGATGAGAAGGGGGACCCTGGCTCCCCTCTACCCAGTGTCCTACACTGCATTGCTGTCGCCACGGCGCCGCCCACCCTGGAGACGGACCTCCGGAGAGCCGCACACCGGATCTCCTCCGGGGCTCATGTGAAGCAAGACAGGATGCAGGAGGACCGTGCGCAGACACACACGTGTGCACACACACACACATTCACACACATACACACCTCCACACACAAGCGCACACACACATGAGCAGAGACCTGCATGTCCATATAACTACACATGTCACATGTCCAGGGTCTGGACAGGAAGCAGACAGTCTCATGAAACACATGAGCCTGGCAGAGTGAATGATGTTCACCAGGAGCAGCTGAGAAGATTCCTTCAGCAGATGAGATGCATCGGCCTGAGGCAGAAAAGTGATTCTCTCGAAGAACCATACGTGGTTCTGTTATAATGCATCCCCCTTGAAACATGTGACACTATGTTTGTAGTTCCACACCAACAAGTCAGTCAAAATGGTTTAGAGGAAAACATGAGGCAGACCAGAGAAAGAGAGAGAGTGCAGTTCTCAACTGTACTTACTTGTACAGAGGGGCTCTCTGTAATTACAATGATCTCTTCTGAAAGTAGTGAATGGCCTGTTTATTTATAGTCTCTGTGTATGCACCCTCTGTAGTTAGTCAGGGCTTTTTTGAGATTTGTGTCCTTTTTGGTAAGGAACTGTAAGCATGTTGGAAATTACTTTTATTTTATTTTTTATATGAGAGCCAGCAAAATGGTTAGTATTCATGTGTATGGAAGGACGTGTCTGTTTGTCATAAAAATGTTATGTGGGTGCTTGGGTGTGTGCGTGCGTGTGGGTGTGTGCATGTGTGTGTGTGTGTGCATGCGTGTGTGTGTGTGTGTGTGCATATGTGTGTGCATGCATGTTTGCATGTCTGTGTGTGTGCATGTGTGTGTCTGTGTGTGTGTGTGTGTGTGTGTGCATATGTGTGCATGCATGTTTGCATGTCTGTGTGTGTGCATGTGTGTGTCTGTGAGTGTGTGTGTGTGAGTGTGTGCATATGTGTGCATGCATGTTTGCATGTCTGTGTGTGTGCATGCGTGTGTGTGTGTGTCTGTGCATGTGTGTGTGTGTGAGTGTGTGTGCATATGTGTGCATGCATGTTTCCGTGTCTGAGCGTCTTCCTGTCTCCCTCCTCCCCCACAGTACTGCTGACCTGGGTGAACTGCTCCAGTGTTCGCTGGGCTACACGGATCCAGGATTTCTTCACTGTTGGAAAACTGCTTGCCCTTGTACTCATCATTATAGTGGGCATGGTACAAATTGCCAAAGGTATGTGTGTGTGTGTGTGTGTGTGTGTGTGTGTGTGTGTGTGTGTGTAACAAAGTTATATGTGTGTGTGTGTGTGTGTGTGTAACAGAGCGACCTCTTTTGATAACCTGTTGTAGTACACATAAAGTTTATGACCATCACTGTAGTACACAAACTCCATCACTGTAGTACACAAACTCCATGCAGCTTTACTGAACTCGTGAGTATTGTTAGCCCAGCAGGACGTGGTTCATGGTGAAGGGTGGGATCAGCGTTTTTTAACCTTGATTAAGCTTTACTGACCTCATGTGACCATGTTCCTGTGTTGGGCTGATAACTACCCTCGTTCTTGCCCTGTCTGGGGTGAAGCCAGCTTTGCTGCACTCTTTCTGTTCCTCTCTCTCTCTCTCTCTCTCTCTCTTTAGAGATAAAGATGTTCAAGGGGGCCTAGAAATTATGTTATTCATGATAATAAGTGTCTTTTTTAACTTTTTATTACTGTACATTGTATTTCATTTTAGATCAACCATAAATTAAATGTAATATAATTCATAGTTAAATTGTAAAAGTTAAATATAAATTTAACCCTGCCTACACTATCAGTGAGCGAATATAAAAAAGCATTGTTGCATGTCCTGATCTCATGGCAAATCCCCAAAATACAAAACAAGCATATATTAATTCATATATTAATTCATATATTTACTCATGGCTATTTATGCTTAAAATTACACATTTTATTTTTTTTAGCTAATGGTTTTTAAACACACATATCTCAGTGTATTATAATCAAAACTATAAAGTGATGATTTTCTTTCCTTGTGAATTTTTTATGACAGAACTTCAGCTTGGCTCTTTATCAGAGTCTGGCTGTGCTGAGAAATATGTCAAACAGGACTGTCAATAACTGTGTGTGTTCATGCATTATTCTAATATAATGCAAAAGTTTCTCGTTTATTCAAGAGATGACTGAAATAACTTAATTTTGCCTTATTGCAAATGTATTACAAAGATTAATATTTCTGTCACCAGTAAACTGTGTAAGAAGAATTAAGGTTTGCTAACTCCACCAGTCCCTAGTGCTACAGTTCGTTCTTACGCTGGTCTTTGCCAAGCAACATAAGACAATTACTGGCACCTGGTGGCCTCTCCTAATATTGACATAAGAGTCATTTCCTGTTTTTTTTTCCACATTATTATGTGTTTGAAAAAAAAGCTCTCCATTTAGGACAGAAAGGCTCTTTTATTGCCATCATTACAAGTCATTTTATAGCTTCTGCAGACTATTACAGCCTGGTGAGGGTTTCCATGGTGACTACTCATATGAACAAAGCCAGCCTCCACAAGTTCAGTGGCGTTGTAGCCGATGAGATGTTTATCTAGGCTCTTTAAATCAAAATCTCAAATAACTTTAAGTAATCTGTTTTCTATGGCCTTTCCTGTCTGGTTCGAGCATCATAAAAATTTTATATTTTAGTAGGAAATTCTAACACAGAGATAATCAGAAACTTAATTTTGGTTTGTAATTGGCTTATTCTGAAGAAATTCTTCTTTATTCTCAAAACCTTCTTTGAAATTTGCAGGGATGGTCAAGGGTTTTTCTAAATCTTTACTGGGTTCCTGAACTGTTTACTCATAAAAAGGCAGTTTTCAAAAGTTATTGACAATGACAGGGAAGAGAACTGATTGAGGACGAAAGATATATTGAGGAGAAATAATAGAGACAGATGCAGGACGTTAGAAGGGGCTTTAAGGCTCAGTGTGTTGGAGATGTTCAGATGAAGGATTATTCCCAACATGAGAGGTACTAAACACAACACAAACCACTGGGCTGAGTGGATTATCCCCGCCAAACCATATAATCCTAACAGATTCAGATAAGGGTTTGATTATTGACATACAAGATCTCAAAAGTGAAGATTTGAATATAAGAGGAATGAAAGTGTTTGGTGTTTGCTTGTTCTTTTCCTGCCTCTTTCTCTTCTTCTGGGTTTCTGTAATGTTTCTTTCGAACACTATGTGAAGTCATCATCTTTTCACTTTTTCCACTAGCCAGCCATGGTGTGTCGTGAAAGTGCATTGCTGTTCCAAATGTTTACCGTGCTGTAGTGTAAACACGGCAGTTCTCTGCAGGCCACTATGACGCGCTGGAGCCCCAGACGGCGTTTGAGTTCATCCGAGATCCCTCTGTGGGCCAGATTGCCCTGGCCTTCCTGCAGGCCTCGTTCGCCTTCAGTGGCTGGAACTTCCTCAACTATGTCACAGAGGAGGTGGTAGAGCCTCGCACGTGAGTGGTGACCCCCCCCCACCAGTCTTGTCCCAAAGTGGCTAGATTGCTGGTTCACTCACATATACACAATATACAGTTAAATAAACAATATACATGTGTGTATATATACATGTTCATATACAAGCTATAATTATCCTGTGTGTGTGTGTGTGTGTGTGTGTGTGTATGTGTGTGTGTGTGCAGAAATCTACCGCGTGCAATCTACATTTCTATTCCTCTGGTTACATTAGTGTACACACTGACCAACATTGCCTACTTCTCCTCCATGTCTCCTGAGGAGCTGCTCGCATCCAATGCAGTTGCCGTGGTGAGTGACCTCTGACCCCATGCTCCAAAGCTCAGATTAGTTTAATGAGGTGTGTCCAGCACCAGTTCCACAGTTTGATCAATTTCATGTTCTAAACCAACCAAAATGAACTGATGAGTTAAATTAAGCATGTTGTCAAATGATACTGGACCTCTAGAAGAAGCGTTGGCTCCATCAGCTTTAGTTCACTGGATATCATGACATAGGTGCCATCTAAGTGTGTGTAAGTTTGCACTTGTGTGCTGTGATTTGCAGACTTTTGGTGAGAAGTTACTGGGGATGTTCTCCTGGGTGATGCCCATCTCTGTGGCTCTGTCCACTTTCGGAGGGATCAACGGCTACCTGTTCACTTCCTCCAGGTAAGAGCAAACTCTGAGCATTCTCAGAACGGAGACTTTCATCATGCTATCACGTCTGATTGATGAGGGAGTTTCTCTGCCACTCAGGCTGTGTTTCTCAGGAGCCAGAGAGGGCCACCTGCCTTACCTGTTGGCAATGATCCACCTAAAGAACTGCACACCTATCCCGGCTCTCCTAGTCTGTGTAAGAAATGCCTTGCACACCTGGACTTGACCATTATCCACTCTGCAGCCTTAAAACACACACCTGTCTACACAGTCAAAGCAGACACACGCCTGTCTGCCCAAACAAACATGCACAAGAGTTTGAAATACACAACAGTACAATGCAGGCATGTGTGAGCTGAGATGTGTAAATCATCATGGCCCTCTCTCTCTCTCTCTCTCTCTCTCTCTCTCTCTGTCTCTGTCTCAGTGTACTGCGACCATAGTGATCCTTTGTATTGGTGAAACCCATAACCTGATCAACTACGTGTCCTTTATAAACTACCTGTCCTACGGTGTCACTATTGCTGGGCTGCTGTACTATCGCTGGAAGAAACCAAAACTCGTCAGACCGATTAAGGTAAAACCAGCTGACAACGAGCTTATTCTGCTCTGCTCAGCGTCTGAATCATGAACTGTACATTGGACTTTGGTTCATGGAGATGATGTCTAAGCATAGCAAAAACTCAGTGTTGAAAAGTGTTAGATGTTTATCTATTTACTTAACAAACAATACAGGTGTATCGTAATGTCGTGAAAATGACATGGTGTAGCCATAAGTGAAAGGACATGAGGTGTGATGATGTAACTTGTGTGTGGTGTGACTTGGCTTCTCAGTGAGGAGGCTCAACTGTTCTTTTCTAATCCACATTTTATGAGTCAGGGGTTGTGGTTTAGTAGTATTCATTTCTAGCCAGCAAGCTTCACATTGTTGAGTTTATTCTTAGAGACATTTGGGTCCAGCTGGGTTTATATGAGTACAGTAGGTTTTAGATGTATGATGTCAGTTTCTATGTTAACTAGTTATGTCTGAAAGTCTCTTTCTCTCTCCTACTCTCCTGATCTTTCTCCCTCTGTCTCTCTCTCTCTTTGTTTATCTCTCTCTCCCGCTCTTTCTTCTGTGTAGGTGAATTTGCTGATCCCCATCAGTTACCTGGTGTTTTGGGCAGTCTTACTGGGCTTTAGTCTCTACTCGGAGCCTGTGGTGTGTGGGATGGGCTTGGTCATCATGCTGACTGGCGTGCCAATCTACTTCATTGGAGTGCAGTGGGAAGATAAGCCAAGCTGGATCTACATGGCAGTGGGTGAGTGAAGCTTCTTGAGCCAAACTCACACAGTGCCCACAAGGCAGGGATCCACAGGCAGGAAAGGATCCAAGACACCCTAGGCATGTTGCTTCAGTGACAGAGTCCGATATGGTTTCAGTCAGCTGTGCTTTCGTGGTGGGACGGAGCTGAACGTCAAGCGGATCACATGATTGCAGTTTTTCCAGGGACAAGACATGCACTGAGATTAAAAGACCTGTAGCTCGAAAAGTTTGGTGCTCTAATGTTTTCTGAGTAGTTCTGTTATCTGCATCCATCCTTGGGTGTAAGAGTTTTTTGTGTGTGTGTGTGTGATCTTGCATGCTCATGTGTGCGTGTGTGTGCGTTTCAGAGCGTGTGACATATCTGGGACAGAAGCTGTGCTACGTCGTATTCCCTCAGAATGACCCCGCCGAGACGGAACCTCTTACAGAAAATACGGAGAAGTCAGAGCTCTAAGCATTCCAAACATTCCAAGGGAAAAAATAACCCACTTTATATTTCCAACCAACACAGACAAGCAAACAGAAATGAAGCCATTTTTAAGTTCCGTTAAGTGTTTTGTTCCCGGTCCAGAGAGCATGTCTCCCTGAGAAAATGTCTCCCTGCTGTTCTAGGTGCCTGTTTTTAAGTACTAGACAGGAACCCCTGGCAGACCAAGTTTTTTATTTTTTTGTGTGTCGTATCTGTCTTGCCCAAACTGTCCTTTGTTTAGTCTGCATAATGTTTAACTGCCAAGCAAAAATATACCAGTTAGGCTCCCTAGATGGCTAATAGTGTCATTAAACACACACACACGACCTCTGCCATGAGTGCTTCTACTAATGGTTCGCGTCACTGGGGAACGCAAGGATGTTCTGTTATGTGTAATATAGTCAAATTTCATTCTAGTATTCATTCAAGTAAACTGACTTATTTCATGGCATGAATGGTTAATTGGCATGAGTGGAAACAGTTATATGCTGCCACTTCCAGGGCCCTGTTCATGGTCAATAGCATGAAGAACACTGAAGACTTTTATTATGATAGTATATTTTTTGGAAATGTTCACCATGTAGTCTGCCACTATAAGGGGTATATTGTCTGTAAGATACATACTAGAGCTGCTTTGCGCTATTACAAGATATGTTTTATCATTAGTACCTATTTGAATTTGATCTATGTGTTGGTATCTTCCAACAAAATGTTGTTTTAAGTGCACATTTATATTTTTATCTTTTGTCCGGTCACCAAACTGCCTTGAGTTCTCAGACTGGTAGTCTGAACAGGAAATGCTGTGTTCTGCCGTTTATGGTTAGCAAATGTTTTGTGTGGAATTCTGTCATGATACACAGAAGCAAAAAAGTGTATTTAGTTTTGCAGTAAGAACACCTGATGTGTACGTGTCTAACTCATAGTAGTGAGGGGAGCTCAGCTAACCAGGACTTTAAATGCGAAACATTCAGTCGTGTGCTTCTCAGAGAAAGTGTACGTGTGCAAGGCGCAAACACTCACTCAGTCACTTTAATATATGATATGATATAGTTTAATACGATATGTTATAGTTTAATATGATATGTTATAGTTTAGTGAACAAAACTCAATGAATGACATATCATAGCGGATCTATGCAACCGTATGTTTGAAATGTTTTTATACACTTTGTGCTTTCCCATTCGGCAGTGGAAAGGCTACTGTTCTGGTGATGTGTCTGTTTATCACGAGCACTGCTCAACTCCAGTTGAACTGATAAGAGAAAGACTGAACCATTCCAGTGGCTGAAGTTCTGTTCTAGACCCCATCCCTGTCTGAATGTACCTAATAAAGGTAACTGACAAAGAGATTTTTACGGAAGTATACTTTAACAAACACAGAATAGCCTTTGTACCCACTAACGCACTTAGATAACCAATATGTGCTTTTTACGATTGATTGGTCATGCTGTGGATTGTGTCTGGTCTATGCTAAAAAGGGCCACTTCTTTGTTATAGACTAGGGCTGTGTTGTCAAATACTGGTCTACCACCAAACTTGTACCAAGGCTACGTAGATTACTACTAGGTTACTTCATAACTGGACACCAGTAAGCTAAAGTGATAAGATCGATGCATTTCTAACCAGCTGAAGGTCCGCAAGTATTAAAAGCTCACTGCCCAGACTGACTGAACCCAGTATTCGTTTGTTAAGAGACCATGCAGTGGGGTCTGGGTTTAGAAGTTGCACGCCCTCTGCTGTTCAGACTTGCACATGACATGAAATTAGCATGAAATAAATGCTGTTCTCTTTCTCTCAGGCTAAAGGCAGTGTGATTTCAGCCTGCGTTCAGGAGATCCACTCTAATGTACCCACCAGCTTAGTAGCACTTAACTGCATTGTTGAAATTCACACAACAGTGCAGACTTAAGATGTGTAAATATTGTTCAAAGTTGCGTTAGAGAAACATCATTCCTGAGGCAAACTGAGTGTGAGGCATTCAGAATATTTGCTATAAATGTGTTTAATTTTTTTTCTTCTCTTTTGTAAAAGATGTACAGGATGCCTATGGATAACAATAAAGGCACATTACATTTACTTCTGAATAGAAAGTATGTTGTTTTGTTGTGTGCATGAAGTCTGGAAAATAAAAGACACCAGATAAACCTTCATGTTTGGTGATATAGAATGTAATACATTTGGTTTTGGCTCCAAAAGTCAAAACCAAAAACCAGACCATACGTTATTGCAATTGTTAGTTTTCAGACTGCAGAGCAACCATTGGGACCAAGTGCCTCAGGATTTCCTGCCTTCACCTTGAGCCTGTACTGCCATCTACAGGCCCTTTATCTTCATTACACCTTGTAGCCTAATGACTGGTTATGTTGGTTCCACTGATTGCCAATCTGTTTTTATTGGTTAAAGACTCATTGAAAGACATGTAATGATTGGTGGGTTACTTGGTGTGAATATGAAAAATGTCATGTAGGAAGCAGCTTCCGCTTCTGCTGCCATAGCCCTGACTTCATTGTAAAAAAAAAATGAAGTTTAATTTGCCTATTTAAAGATTCCCACACATTCCTATGTGAATAAATTCCAGCGGGCAAATCGCAAATTACATCACAATTACAAATAAAAATGAATTTTCTGCACACATCACAAAGTTTTGCAGATGTGAAGTACAAGGATTTGTCTTGATCCACTTTTATAACCTGCACACCGTGTATTTCTCGTCTTCCTTATGAAGTCAGTGGAAGAGAGATTGTTGTCAGTAACAGATACTATAGCACTGGTTGTTTATAAATACGAGTTTTCATTTCTGTTATAATTCCTCTCTTGTCTCTGTTACTGTGGAAATGAAACCAACAAGAAAGCCTCTGACTTTTGTGACAAAGTGATTACTGCTGGCTTGTTCACGAATGAAAATCAGTAAGATATAATAAAATCACTCACGTCAGCCAGATGAAATTCAGCTAAAATCAGATGATCTGGTGTTCGAGGAAATCAAATTGCTGGGATTAGGCAACGGGCAACACAACAAACATGCAAAATAAAACACACTTGAATCTGTTCGGTAAACCTTCCCTTACACGGCACATCAGACTAATTACCTGATGAGTTGATTCAGGTGTTGATTCGTAGAAACACGAAAAACCTGCAGTTCAGTGGACCTCCAGACACACACAGGACACAACCCTACTGCTCCCTATTTCAAATGAATTATGAATAATTATTTTGAAGTAAATAAGTTGATCTGAAGGGATAATGAAACATTTGTTTTTAATGAAGACTTAAAACAATAAGATGGATGTACAGCACATCGTCAAGGATCAGACATTTTAATGACAGCCATTAACTTTAAACACAAACATACAAACAGAACCATAGTACAGGTAACAGATCAACGTTGGCATTCTCTCCTTATTCATTACAGAAGGCATCATATCACTGTCCTCACCTGGCAAGGAAAAGTCCACTTTAAGACACAAGGTTTTATGAAAAACACAAGCTCTGATCACATAGCTGAAG
The DNA here is from genome assembly GCA_025802075.1 of Tenebrosternarchus preto. Taxonomy (NCBI): domain Eukaryota; kingdom Metazoa; phylum Chordata; class Actinopteri; order Gymnotiformes; family Apteronotidae; genus Tenebrosternarchus; species Tenebrosternarchus preto. The sequence goes on from JAOYMR010000019.1 coordinate 9,144,486, forward strand.
ACGAGCGCCTTGTTTGCTAGATGGCTCGAAACGTCTTGGTGGTTTTTCTCACCTGAGCAATTGGTAAAACCATGATGTAGTTTCGGAACCTGTTGGTTGCCATAACAATTTATTATTGAATTGTGTACGTGAGAGATTTGGATGCATGTCAACCAAAATGTACTGGGTTCAGCTGAGGAAATGGGTATAGGAAGATAAAACATGTCACCTTTATAGAGACACAGGGCAACAATGGCCGATGTACAAAATGAATGATACAGGAGTAAACATGACTAATGATACAGGAGTAAACACGACTAATGAAAATGTTTGTAAAGCTACAGAACAACATTTAGGCAACAAACAGAAATCTCAACTAAACTTTCATAATAGCTCGAGAACGGTGATTCTATACGAATTTTTTTTTTCCACTTGAAAACTCAAAGAAGAGACTGTCCTTACACAGTTAGTGGCAGCAGTATAGGTTGCCTGAAAGTGCACGATTCCTCTAATGGCACATTAACGCTGACTCTCCGTTATTCTCTTATTCCCTTCCTCTCAGCCTTAGCCACTGTAGCTCCAGTATCGGTTTCCCCTCCCTCTTATGACACTTCAGCCGGCCCAGGTGAAAGTGATATTAGCCACTAATCCCTCACAGGGCATGAATGAGCCAGTTCACCTCCACACAGGCCCTACAACCTGCACTCATATGCTCAAACCGCAGTCACCCTGAGACAGAAGCAGCTCTAATGTAGAGCATTATCCAATCACTCGCTTCATTCAATCTTCCACAGCCTTTGAACCAAGGCCCTGTTTACACACAGAAAAAAAACTGCATTACAATTAGGCTGGATCTGCACTGTAAATTCATTACAAGTGCATCCACAATAGACAGACATAAATAGTAGCATTTTCCCCTATAAATGTCCTTTTCCTTTGCAATAAGCTGACAGAAGAACCAGATGAACTAATGAATTCGTAACTCTCTCGAGTGATATTTCACTAGCCAGTTACTAAAAATGGCAACCAGACCATCACACCGATTCTTTCTGTGGTGGGACATAAACATTACAACCAATGCACAAAATCAACCAATCACAATCAAGTATCCATCAAAGCTATAACACATTTTTTTTATTTGATTACAAGGAATTAGACTGTATTTTCTTTATTTAGAATTTAGTGTAAAGTCAAACTGGACTTTAGCATCTGGTACCACCAAACCAGATTATCTCATTCAGATTCATGTTTCCTTTCACCTTAGTTATTTCCACATGCCTCCAGTTTTCTCTTCTTCCCCAGATTAAAAATATGACAATATGACAAAATCTAAGTTCCAGAAGCATACAATATACAGACATCCATGTCAATTTCAATGACACTGATATACCCACAAACAGCTACATTAACCTGGCTAAGAATAAAAAATATATTTCTTCAGAGGGACAACCTGAACCACCACCACTTCCTACAAAACATAATTAAATTATCCACCATCTTCTTGAAAGCTCCATCAACACACTTATTGAATGAGTCCAAGTGATTTGCTGATGTTAGTGACACCCAGTGACCATTGTCCTTTAGTCAGCTCAAGCAGTTAGAGAGAGAGAGAGAGAGAGAGAGAGAAAATGTGTGTGTGAGAGTGTGCGCGCGAGAGAGAGAATGTGTGTGTGTATGTGTGTGTGTGTGTGAGAGAGAGAGAGAATGTGTGTGTGTGTGTGTGTGTGTGTGTGAGAGAGAGAGAGAGAGAGAGAGAGAGACAGAGATAAAGAGAGGAGCAATTTAATTTTGGAAATTAAATGACGTAACTGGCAGATTTAAAGCCTTTCTTGTATCATAAAATTCTAATTCTTTCTGCACATCGTTGATTCTTCTCCTCTCTCCCCCGCTGCAGCTTACTAGAGAAATAGTTACATCATGAGCAGCTGACTGACTGCCAGTGGGCACATCATCTCATTCATGTCACTTCATCTGTAAATGCTGAAGATAACTGCTCCTGGAACAGTTTCAGAAACCGTCGTACATTCCCTGAGATCTCCCTAACAGGAAACTGACTGACTACAGTTTTCCCTTCAGACACTGAATAGTCATGCCCACATTCAGTCCTGAAGCACATGTCCTGCACTGTATTGCTCTAATACATCATACACAGCTCACAAAGGACTGGGCAATGACTTAATGACTCTTACCTACTACATATATGGGTAGATATAGCAAACAGTGATCATTATAAACAGCAAAATGCAAGGAATAAAGAGCAACCTGTTTCTGTTTGAAGCTATTATCAGATTTACTAACCACAGGGTTTATTGGTGCATAAATTACTGTTAGCATTAGCAACAGGACCTCTTTTGCCACATCATACCTTATTAACTTTGTTGCTCAGTATTATTTATAATCTCACATAATACAGCTTTGCCAGTAGCTTTCCAACATACAGCTCATATTCAGAATCCACCGGGCTTAAGAAACACTTGAGAAGTACATTTATAAAACGTTTTCTTAAGGTGTAAATGACTGCGCCATGGAACAGTGTTAGAAAAGGAGGAAGTCTCAAGCAAAACATTTCACAGTGACAAAGACTGAAAAATACAGTGCAGGTGTACCACAGGACCGAAGGTGGTAACAGTAGCTTAGTTCAACTTAGAAGCATTAAGCATAAATTGAAAGATAAAGTCCTTCAGTGCACTGCTCTGCTTTCTACAGCATGGGTAAGGCCTCATCTTCTGACATTCTTGGAGTAAACAAACAAAAACAAAAACAACAATGCTTTATCGTCCGTTATGAAAGTCGAGTGAGCTGTATCTGAAATGTTCGTTCGAACTTGGTTTAGGAGTCAAGGTTTGTTACCGTGGTTCTGACTATGCAAAAAACAGCATTCTTGTTTTAAACAGGTCACATTTGTCTGTGGCATCAGGACAGCAAGTTCTAACAACATCCCTCATCTAAACTTTACTGCCTTCAGTCAGCACACACTGGTGGTGATGAGCCATACACAAAAATAAGGGTCTATAACACATGATCATTATGACTTCATGAACAGGCCCCCAGTTTGATTTCATTTCTAACTTGAATCTACCCATTAATAATATTAAATGTACAGATAGAATATATAACTGAATATTTACTGCAGACAGTGCAGCTGTCCTAACTTGTAGAGCCCGATGATACAAGGGGAAGTTCAACCAAAATCACATCTGACATCTGATAAATGTTTTCTAGATGTGACAAACAGTTTTAAGCCTTTTTTTCCATCACCATTCACTGTTTGGCAAATTAGGTTGTAAGCAGGTTAATTTATTCTTCAATGTATGCTTATTTGTTAATGTTCTTTTCTTCAAAAATATATTTTAAGACAATAAAAAAACAGAGCTATTTTTTGATGCAGTAGTCATTCAGTCCATTCCACAGACTGTATAAATATTCATATACATTCCATGCTTGGTGGTTCGTAGTTTGGAGTTGCTGGAGGCAGGATAACCTGCTCCATTTTGATTGGTTTAAAAACAGGAAATTGCATCTGTGGCATGTGCTCACTAACAATGTGTTTTAGTTACTGTTGCTAGTTAGCTGTTCTGTAGTTAGCAACATGAGGTTCACCGAGAGCTGAGTCCATCTTCCCTTTTTTTTTCATTAACAGAATTGTGCTCCCATTATGGCTACAAGCAACATGACACCCTGAATATGACTAAATAAAACTGAAATGGCATGATGACAATATAAAAAAACCTACCCCACATTTAGCCACTTCAGCAAACACACCAGTGAGTGTTGTTTCTTTAGCATGTAGTGAATAGTACTTGCTAAGTAGGTCCAGCAAGTAGTACTGACACGGAGGATAAATTACTGAATTCCATATGGACACATCCTTACTACCATCCATACAAAGTACTGACACTTCCAATCCTGATGATTCCTGTTGAGAAATTCCTTTTGAGATATTTACATAAAAACAGGGCGATGAATGTCACATCTCATTCTGAGGAAGTAAATAAAAATAAAATATAGAAAATAATTGTGTCAGAGAGGAAATATTCTCATTGTACAATACACTTCTAAATATAGCCTATTTTAAAAGCAACTAAAATAACTTTTCAAGCGAAGATATCACTCAAATTTCAAACACAAAACAGAAGCTGCAGTACCAGTACCTTGACCCATTTCTGAGAAGGTGATTTTTTCTTCTCTGATGCCACTGGGTTTTTATCTGATGACACTGGTGCAAATTTAGGTATTGTTTTTTGTTTAACAATGGTCGACAGCCGTCATTTAAAATAAGCATATCCTGTCTATTTGGAGAACGACAGGTAATACTCATTTCACCAGAGAGCTAAGACAAATGTAACTAAAAAGAAGATTCTGGGTCAAAACTCATTAAAAAAGCAGTTTACATAAGCACAAATATTTCCCCTTTACATGTGTAAAAGAAAACATAATCAGTATCGACATCAGGATACCTGTCTTGGTGTTTAAAAAAATGACTGATATTTCCCAGTTCTGGAATCCCCGTGTGGATTCCTGTGAATTCTGAATGTGGGTCAGAACAAATTGAGTTTGAAATCTCTAAACACCTTATGAAGGCTGCAATCTACAAACAAAATGACAAAATCAGTTTCATCAGCTCTTCACTCTGGCCATGACATCATGCCTAATGCCGTGGGACTGGAGAGCCTGGCAGTAAAGCTAACATCATCTGAACAGCATAATGTTACACTATATATGCCATGTTCACAAGACGTACTGAGCACAGTGTCAGTAATGATATTAGCATGGTGATAGCCTTGTGGGTCTGTAGTTTGCATTAGCCTACATAGATCTTTCTAATTGGGCTTTAAAACAGCCAGTAAATCTTGTTTTTGTAGACTTGAGCTCTGAAATTGCCATTCAGACACTCATCAACCACTTTAGAAACATCTTGAAACATCTTGTGCTGACCACAACACCACTGCTGACTGGAATGACGCTGACACGCTAACACGATTGTGCCCAGTGTGTTTGTACCATTTTAACATCCAGAACAAGGTCACTGCTGTGTTGGCAAGTGATAGAGTTTGGCTTACAAACTCTACTTACCAGTTGGTAGCCTACAGTCCAGAGCTACTTACAAAAACAGCTAAGTGGCCATTGTGTAAGTACAAGGATGGTGTTTCTAATAATGAGGTTGTGGAGAATATATTGTTATGAACTGTGCTGTTAATGTGAGTCTGGGTCATGTGATGACACTGTCAATCTAGGGACATCAATCTAGGGAGCCATAGTTATGTGTGTCGTAGTAAAACAGACCAGAACTAACATGTTGTAGTCATTTGGGAGATTCTGCCCATAGCCACGATCTTTGGGTGTCTGGGCCCACGTACGCCTGCTGTGTATGAATGGAGACTGAAGAAGGCTCCTCAGTGCACAAATGGAATATCATCCTCCTCTTCCTCACTGCTTGTGAGTCTGGGAGATGTTCCACTTTGATTTTCAGTTTTACCCCCTTCTGACCACTCCTTAGTGTGGTCGTCAAAGCAGGAGACAGACGACTGAGAGTGGGAGTGTGTGTCATTGTGTGTATTTGCACGTGCGTTTGTGCACGGGTCTGTTTCCTTGTGTGTCAGAGATGTTGCCTCTTCCTCATTCTGGCTGCTGGTGGATGTGGGTGTCTCGGGCGAGGAGGGAGGAGAGATTCCCATGGAGGAGTAGCGTTTGACAGCCACGCCTCCCAGCTCTGCAGCCAGTCCCTGCACGGACCTCCTGGACACCCAGGGCCGGGACGCCATGTGTGAGGGTCTGTCTGGAGCTCCACACGGGCTGTCCAAGTCTCGACACCCTGCTGAAGGCGTTGGATTAACCAAAACACACCTCTCCCTGCCCCCTGTAGCAGCTGCAGTGATGTCGTCATTGTCATCCTCATCTTCATCGTCCAGAGTGTCGGAGGCGGAGCACAGTGATGTGGGCGAGGGTGGAGAGAATGGCGACTCGGTTTCAGGTAAGCACAGCGCCTCGGCATGTGTCCGCAGTGCCAGGCCCAGAGCAGTGCTGGGGCAGGGGGAGGGGCAGGCGGAGGGACTCAGCGCCACACCCCGGTCCGATTCCACCGCCCCAGGCCCCGCCCCCCCAGGTCCTTCCACCGTACGGTAACCATGAAGCCCCGCCGCAGGGGGGCCGTGAGAGCGGTTGTGGGCGTGGCCGGGTGGCGTGAGGAGGGGGATGTGACCACGTGGGCGACTCCCACGGTGGAACAGGCGGCTCCAGAGACGGCCCAGCCTGCGGCGAGACGCGGTGCGCCGGGAAGAGTGCCGACGAATCTGCCTACGCATGGCTGAGCGGAGATTCTGCAAAACAGACGCCTGAAGAGGCAAAGTTTGTTGATCTGTCAAACCGTCCGTCATACAGCAGAACGTTTCTCTAAATTCCACACAGACGGCCTTTGCTTTTTCATCTCAGATGCAAATCGATCTCTAGTGAGAAAACGTTCACTCACACACAGTTCTGAGATAAGATAGACTGGTGTTGGCTACAGTGATAAAGTTCTCATCAGCATCTTCTCACTGTGGCCTTCCCCCCCTACTCTGCCAGTTCAGAGAACAGTGGAGAGCATCATAGCAGTTCTGTAGATCTGCAGCTACTGGTTCAGGTTAGCATGAGTGGGGTGATAAAAGTGTGTGTATGAATGTTTAAATTTGTATGTGTGGAGGTGTATACATGCTGAGCTCTACACACACAAACACACACACACACAGACTTAACCTCCAAACCACATATCAACCATAAAAATCTCTACCCAATTTGAGCCCTCAAACATGAGAAACATAGTCCTATTCAGTGCTGAGAGGTGGGAGAACGAGGAAGTAGAATCACACTGCAATTCCTCAAAGGGTACGACAACAAAATATGTGCATATGTTCAAGGGATGGGACGTGCACCACATGGGTAGCATTAAATCAAATCAAATCAAATCAAATTTTATTTATATAGCGCTTTTTACAACACATGTTGTCACAAAGCAGCTTTACAA
>JAOYMR010000019.1:9161375-9172305 GCA_025802075.1 Tenebrosternarchus preto
GTGTGTGTTACCTTATAGTGATGACTTCTCCTCGGTTTCCCTGGATATTCCAAGAGCAGTTGACCCCAGCAGGGTAATTCAGAGGCCATGATGGACTGTAGATCACCCCCCTTCTCTCTGTGTGCAACTCCACCTTCCCACCACAAGCAGCTGACACACACACACACACAAACAAACAATATTTTAAGCAAAGCATACAAAGCAATCTTCAAAGTGAAAAAAGGTGCTACATAAAAAATTAATAAATCAATAAACCTCATTTGTGAAATGGTGTTAATTTAGGAGTTTCAAATCCCCCCCTCTTACATCCACCCAACACCCTTCCCCAGGTTCATCTGACTGGCATTTCAATGGTGCCAGAGTCACTCATGCACACACCCACACCACACACCCACACTCACACACCACATAGTTCATTTCTGACCGCAGGACAGGTATATGATAGGGGTGGAATTTGATCCACTCACTCTGGGTGCTCAGAGAAAGCATACAGGATTCCACAGACACACAGGTACACACCTTTATGAGTGTGTGCTTGTGTGTGTGTGTGGTGCAGTGAACTAGTTCTCCAGCTTTAGTTTGGACAAAAGGTGAGGAAGATGATGGAAAGAAGGACAAATAAGTATCAGAGAGTGAGATCATAAAACATCACTCCTGTACCCCCAAGTGTGAAACACAAACTACAGGATGACTCCCACAGGAAGGAGAGAAAGTGCTGCAAACAAGCCCTTCTCCAGAGAGGAGCTATAAGGATGAAGGCTAATCAAAGTCACAAAAAACAGCCTGAAAGGAGTTCAGGCTCTAAGAGAGGAGCAAGAGAATCAGAAACCAAGAAGAAAAAAGGTTTTAACCTATTAGGAGGTCACTTCCTGTGCAGCCAGGTCAGTAGTACTGAATTTCCAGCAGGAGAGTCTGATGGGAGGTTGACACAAGTACTGAATAGTGAAGTTTCACCATATAAGAATGGAACAAGGGGAATTCGTATAGGACTGGAGCTGTATCTTAGTCACAAAAAGCATGTGTGCTGGTAAATAAACCTGTGAGTGTGTGTGTGTGTGTGTTTTGTGAATGCTTTTGGATACTGAACCACGGAAATAAATTAGAAAGTACTGAAGCATACATGGAGAGTGCATGTCTATGTGTGTCAAAAAAGTCATTCATTCTTTAAGACTTATTCGCCACCTCAAGGAACTATCATTAAAAAAGTTTATCTTAATTTTAATTAAAACCTTTAAACTTTAAAATTTAAGTCTTTAAACTGCCACACCACTGTTCACCACGATCTCCTGACATTACACACACACACACACACATGCACTGTTACGTATTATGACAGGCTTAACTCAGAACACCTCAGGCTGATCTGTAAAGCCCAAAAGAGAAAAAAAGAAAAAAAAAATCTGGAACCTGAGTGTTATAATAAGGCTCCCAGAATGCTGTGGGGCCCCACAGTAGGTCAGTGGAGCAGGGTTAAAGAACGTCCTAAAGAGACTGTTCCGAGATCCCCCGACATCCAGTAGCCTGAACCGAAAAAGCTTTCCTCTTTCCTCTCCTCCTTCCGACAGGCTCCTGTCTTTCTGTTCTTCCTCTCTCCTCTTCACACCCTGCTTCTCATTGTTCAAAGCACCAGTCATGAAATAATGAGAAGGGCAGAGGCTGGCACAGAGGCCCCCGAAGTGGGCGATGTGGCAGTGTGTTTCATACACCTTTACCGCACACTTCAGTGACGGATGTCTGACAGACGGTGCACTTGTGAAAGTTGTTTAAAACGTGTTAAAAGTCTGGAGTTGTGCAGTCAAATCTGAGATTCTTCATTGTTTTTCAGTAGAGAGAAAAGCAGAGGTTTTGACTTCTGATCACACTTGTGCCGGTCTGTGCGGTGGCAGGTCTTCGTGAGGGCAGGTCTGCGCGGTGGCAGGCCTTCGTGAGGGCAGGTCAGCGCGGTGGCAGGTCTAGGTGATGTACTGAGGAGGGTTACGCTGATAATTTGCCACTCACCGAGGTGCCGGCCGCAAGCGTGCTTAAGTATGCAAAGACGAGACAGAGGTGATGATTCAAAGCGAGCGTGACTTGGCTCAAAACGCATTAGTCGGCCATTAGCGGACAAAAGGAGGGAGAGAGAAGGACGTCACTGCTGTTGAATCATCAGTTTGTAAACAAATGCTTTCGCTCTCTTCAATTACGGATGAATCTATCTGACAGCTGGTACCACCCACCGCGGTCAACACACTGAGCTTGTGCACTGCCATACAAGCTGACTGTGAGAGATACAAATGCTCTGGACTGGGATGGAAATCAAGCATCAGTCAGGTGCTACACAAGCACAAGGTTAGGTGTGAGGCAAAGAAAATCTGTCTGTAGGAATGACATCATTTTCATTTTCAGAAACACAGTTTGAGCATCTTAACAGTTTATAGGGTTCCGTGTTAAATAATATTCCGATTTTAAAGAGGCCAACTATTCAAACTGATCACTTGTCACATGCTCACACATATTTATACACATTTATATAGAGACACACTTGCATAACTTAACTTTATGAAGTCTCAGACATGCGCAGAAGTGCGTTAGGAAGGGCTACAGCCATTACAGTGCCACAGCGGAGGTAAGACTAGGTTTTTTAAGTCACAATGCGGGTAAAGCTGGAGTCACATTTGAGTCACAGTGCAGGTAAGGTTGGGTTTTTGTTGAGTCCATGGGAGATAAGACCAAGTGGGGCTAAGGCTGTTTTTATTTCGTTGTCTCTTCACACAGAGGGTAAGGATGTTTCTAAGACAGACACCATGGCTGACACAAGGTATGGGTTAGGTTAAAGGTAGCATAATTCAAGTCTCCCAGGGTGTTCACTCTGTCCATGCAAAATACACACACACACACACCACTCCCTTTTTCTCTTTAAATTTAAATATGTGCCCTCGATTTGATAAAAGTTGAAGACCTCACTAATCTGAACCAATCATAAAAGAGTAGATTCGTTATTTCCCTTCCACATATGCTTTAAGTGTTAGGAGAATATACAAGGCTTCAATGTGAAACTGCAGTTGGTTTATCATACAGTCAGAAAACAGATTCTCTGGAAACCAGTGACAACTATTCATGCTCACATATTTGACAGTGCATGTCTCAACGTGGAGAACATGCTCTGTTCAAGGACAGGCGCTGGTGTGTGGGTGTGCGTGTGTGTGCACGTGCGTATCTGGTGTGAAAGCGAGAAGCCAGAATAAAGGAGCCTTTTGTGTCTGTGTGGGCAGGAGTGAGAACAGGCAGCCTCTCAGGTGTCTTACCCTCGCTCTCCACTTTCCTCAGCTACTCTGTGTGCCCTGTCTGAGGTCTGTGGAAACAGAAGCCTGTGTTTGTGTGTTAAGTCTGGGAGATCAGGGGTTGCAGCAGTGAGCTTGTACCAACCTCACCAGACTCAGTCTGTTTACCACTCTTTTGTCTGCAGGTGTGTTTGTTTGGGTGCCTTGCTGACCTGTAACAACTCTAGTTGGGAAGTGCTGAACAGGGATCTGGTTCATGAGCTCTGTTACCACTTACTAAAGAGCAAAACCGATCCCGAATCAGCCATCCTACACAGAGACATCCGTTTAAATTTCCTCTTATTTCCTTTGACCTGTTAAGCGGTGCACTTTTAAATGCTGACACGATATTTTTTTAATGGCCCGAGAAATCAGGTGATATATCGCTGAATAGTGGGGAAATCGAGTTTTTTAAGAACAAGGCACCCACATACATCAACACACAAATCCATAGTGGATTCAATAATTAAGGATATCAGAGAGCCGTTACTTAGCCACAAGACTACACCAAATTCACACACGCATATTTAATTGAGAACAACAAAAGCAGATTTAACTGAGATTCACAAACCAGCGAGGCTTAAAACAAAGACAACAGATATTTCCTGCCATGGCAACAAGCCAAACCTACGTTCTTTCTGTAATCACCTGCATGACTCCCGTTAACCTTTCCGTGGTTTCAGATACATTTACGTAATGGAGTCTAGCTCATTAGCTCGTCATTCCTCTAAGAATAATCATTCTTATTTCTGCTTCAAGCACGGTGTATCTTTTGCACGATGCAAGTTTGCTGTTAGCTATTCATATGTAACGTTGGTTTAAGTCTTGTCTACTTACCCAAACAAACCCAAGCCCAGCGCAGACAAATCCATTTAAACAAGAAAAGCCTTCTCGCTACGACCTTTTCCATCACACGAAAAGCGCAGGTAATTTCTTTGTCATCTTCGAGCGGATAATTCCTGCAACATTTGTCGCACTGGCTTGCCCTCAGTTACTAAAGCGCGTGTATGCGTTATAAAATAAAACCGCGTTTAATCAGCGCTGCACGCTTGTCCGTCTTGAGGAAGGGCATAAACCTGTTCATTTGCGACGGGACAAGCGGATCAGGGGACACAAAAGTAATTGCACCAAAGGGAGCATTTTAACTATGTCTTGAAGGCATTTAATTTTTTTATTCGAAGCTTACTTACGCAGAGGTCCAATTTGGTATGTAAGCACGCGTAACTGGATTTAATTACGTTTCATGGTCACCTTTAGAGCTGCGCTTTGCTGAAAGTGAGCTAAGAGCATTTGCTCCCAATAATTTCGTACCAATGATGCAAGCTCTCCTCTTGTGCACAGATAGAGATCAACGCTGAACCGCAACAGAACATTCCAATGAAGAAGTAACCAAATACACGAACGTTACACTTCGGAAGAAGCCATACAATACACTGCCTTAAGGTATGGCAATGATTGCTGTACTTAAAGATGCCAGGAACAGAAAAAAATCAGAAAAAATTCAATAGGCTGGTTGCAGAGTCGTTCCCGTCTGCGTAATGCATCTCCCATGTCACAAACTTACACGTCGGGAAAAGACTGAAGTCTGCCACTTTGCGTAAATGCTTAGTTGTTAACGCTACCTAGTCGTTGTCATAGACTTCGCTTTGAATACACAGCCGGGTTGTTTTTACGGTTTTCCATCCCGTTTGAAGAAGCCTCGGCAGCTTTAGTTGAATTTAGCAGTGAAAGCCCGCCCTCTCACGTACCGAGGGAGATACTACAGCAGCGACATCCCTAAACTAAGATGGTTTTCGCAAGAGACGCATTGAAAATAGTGTACCCCCTCATCTTAATGAAAATTGACCCATGACTAAATATACAGGTTTTGGTTGTTTTTGGATTGCTTTTTCGTTGTTTTATAACTTATGATTTTACATTGCTTTCCCCAAACATTTTGGACACTACAAAAAACCTATTGAAACAATATTTTTTTTTATCAATTCAATATATTTTATAAATAACGTGCAGTAGGTGGGAACGTTAGTATTTGCCACAAAATTCACAAAAGGCACCGCTGGGATTCGAACCCAGGATCTCCTGTTTACTAGACAGGCGCTTTAACCAACTAAGCCACGGCGCCACCGAACGCCAAACCTGAAATTACAGCTTAAGTACGTGTAATTTAGTAAAATATATTTATTTTATGTTACTATTAACAATCTATCGTATTTTATCTTCTGCATTGTTTAGTCTAGCTAATGTATCCTTCTTATTCGTTATCGTAACCCTAACCCTCGCTAGCTAGCTAATAACAAACAGCTTACTTAGCTGGCTAAGTTACTTCTTACTTCTTGGACTCCATGTCTGGTGGAATCCTATTGAGGACAGTGGGTAGCTAGTTAATAAGTTCTTTTGATAGCTCTCAGGCGTCCCGCATTCAAAGGCAGGGAGGCGCTGGCAGGTGTCTGGATGGAGTCTTCAGTCGACAGAACACACATTTCGTGATTAGGTTAGTGTTTTCCATGCGAGAGACAGAAAAAGGTTTCCCACATTCTTCACACTGAAAAACAAAATTTCAGTCTGTCATATCTGTACAGGTTTCACCACAGCTTCTAATTTCCATAGGATGAACATATTCACTCTGTACCTTAAGGATCTGAAAGCCCATGCCCTGTGTTCTCCTGGTCTCAATAACGACAGGTATGTGCTCAGACTGCTCAATGTTCCACACACGCACTGTAGAATCCTAAACTCAGAATAAAATTAAAAAAAAATAAAATAAAATAAAATAAAATAAAAGGATGCAGTGATCATAGTAGTCCATCATATTATATTAATTAATTAATTAATTAAAGGGGCATCTTCCAATAGTGGTGTTTTATTTTAAGTGGTGTTTTTTATCATGTTGATAAGTCTCCACAAATCAATTCACCATACCAGAGAGCTCAATCACAGCTAACATTACCACAGTATAAACATGAATTTACCTTTATCTAAAGGTTTGCTTAACTATTGAATCATATCAAGCATTGGCTAACTATGTTTCACCTTGGAGGATGACACCACCCAGTTCTTATCAGTACTGATGTCGACATCTGTCACCCAGTCCAAATGTCCCTGTGTAAAAAAAATACACAGAAACGATTTTCAGTAACATGCTAAGTGCCATACGAATGGCACACAATTCCTCAGAAGACTCCTGGCCTGCATGTGTTAAAACTTTGATCAAACAACCCATTTAATGATTAACAAAATGATAAAATCTAGTTTACCTTCAGTGCCAGGATCTTGCATTGCCCCCTCATGTCCCACAGTGCTACAGTCCTGTCGTACGCACCGGATACAAGAACTGAAGCTAAAAACCACACCATTTGAAGGTTAGGAACAGAGTGGAACCACATACGTCCCTTGCAGATAAGTCCGGACACACACTTAGCCTGATACATACAACTAAGATCAGAGACTTTATTTCAGCGTATGCAAATGGATTTGTGTTAGCACTTTGCAGCATTAGAGCATTGAACAAAGCAACCCAAAAGTTCCCATGAATAAAATATCAAACCACATTCCCTATGACAGAGATTGGAGTTCTAAATAGTTGGCATTGGTCCCATTACACATACAGTGCTCCATATTTTGTAACCATTGATATTGTATTTTGACCACATTTGAGTAAAGAAATATCTAAATGAATACTAAAATAAATAAATAAAAGGGACAATGTCCAGTAGCACATTATGATAGCTGACCACTAGAACTTCTTTTAAGTGGTTCCAACTACGTAGTTAGCACCGGTACCATTACATATGCATTTTCATATTTCGTAACCATTGGCTGACCAATTTCAAATTACATTTTGGCCATATTTGCCCTGAATGTTTGAGTGCCATCGTTGGGAAAGATGTATGGCATCAGAGGTACAGGCATGAGTGCTACCATCACTGGAGAAGGTGCAGGAGCTGACGCTGCCCTCATGGCCCCTGCAGAGCCGCACCCCTCCCCTGGTGCGGAACGAACCCGTCTGCACATCCCACAGCTGCAGCGTGCGGTCCCACGATGCCGTGCACAAGTAGCGGCCATCGGGGGTGAAGCAGCAGCTGGAGATGACGTTCGTGTGGCCGCTGGGTGGGGGGAGGGTGGGTAGAGGACAGTACGATGAAGAAACTGCTGGACCAATAAAAACCAGCCTTACTCACAACTTCATGTTTAACCATTACCATGCACCCAAATCTACCATGTGACCTTTTTATTTCTGATTCACATCACATGTTCATGCACAGAAAAAGAATGATCTGATCTGTGGCTATAGCTAGAGTATCTAAATATAGCTAATGCAAGGAATAGCAACAACAAATACCTTACATATCCATGTGTTAGAACACACAAATTAAGAGTATGAAGAGCACACAGTACATTCTTACTTTCTATTATACAGTAAGGACAACAAACTGAGCTGCTATCAGACATGCATCATTCAAAAAGAAGTATCTGGACAAGCTACTGAATGCCTTTCAGACCCGACCAACACAGAGTTATCAGTACCTATTAATGGTCAGAGTGGTTTTGTGAGAGCAGAGGTCCCATAATTTAATAGATCTGTCGACTGATACACTGGCCAAGTGTTGACTCTGAGGATCAAACTGACAGCTCATTACCGTAGACGCATGATGGCCTGAAAGACAAACAGAATCTGACAGTAGCAGAGTCTTGCTGCTCCTGTTCATGCAGATGGAGATGAGCTTCCCAAGAGCACAAAAGCACAAACTCACTGAGAGATGGTAGACTGGGTATCTCTTTAAACACACTCTCGCAGTGACACATGTAGCTTATCACAGGCATCATTAAAGTCACAGAGGCAGAAGAGAGGAATTAGGACTCTTCACCAAGTGCGATTCAATTGTCTAGTACTCTTGCCTTGTTGAGCTCAAAAACATGGGATTATTGGCTACAAGTTACGAGCAGGAACAATATGAGCCCCAACTCTCCCAGTTTCATAGGCGAGAATTAGAGAGCAAGTTGGAAGTGGTCATTACTAACAATGGGAGAAAGCTGCATACAAACTTGTTAAAAACAATTATGGAGTTCAAACATTTAAAGTTTATGATACTGATTAAGTGTTTAACATCTAACAGTGACAAATAGTAACATAGTAAAAGAGAATACAAATACGCAGAGAACTATATATATATAGTATCGGGATTTCCTTCTCTAACAACAACCAGGACTGCACAAAGCAACAGACTGACAGTCTTCAAAAGGAAGGGGAGCTTTGAGATCAGTGATGAGAACTAGACATTTAATCAGTCGCTCTGGACGATGCATTTTCAAACATATGCTTTTATTCTAAGTTTTCTAGGTTGGCATGTGTGGCCATAAGAAATCTTCCATGTATAGCTGCTTGCATCTGGACTTTTCAATAATATGGACAAGAAAATCTGGAAAACTCAAAAAAAAAACCTTTGCTGCCAATTGTAACAACTGAAATAATATATAGTGCTAAATCTAACCATCATAATCAGGGAGAGCTCTTTGATAAGATCACACTGTCCTGCTCTAATTAGAAGTAACGGAAGGCAAGCATCTACCTCTCATGTAATGCAGTCTCTGTCCTGTGTCGGCACAGTTGAGGTAAAGGGCATTCTCTGTGTCTGACGCCGTGGCAACGTACCTCCCATCCCCCGACACGCTGCATGACATCAACAAACCACCCTGTTTTACTGTCCACTAAAACACACACACACACACACACACACACACACACACACACACACACACACATACACACACAGTACTATTTCATTTGTTTTCACTATTTACCCTTCAGTTTTGAAAGAAGAAGTGGAGTAAAGATGAACGAAAGAAGAAGAAAAAAGGTGGAGTGGAATATGCATGAGGGTTTGAATAATTCACCAGTATTTTTCCAGTCTCCAGGTCCCACACATTTACATTCTTGTCCCAGGAGGATGTTACTACTCTGAGGGAGGCCATGACAGACAAAAAGAGAAAGACCTTTCAAGATAACGTCTAATTCAGAATATTGCGTACGTTTCCCACGACTGAGAGCAATTGGTGAAACAGGCAACAGAAAGAACGGAAATACAGTGCTACTGTAATGTTATTAGGTCACTCTAGCTGCGAAATTCCATTTACACACAATCCATGATAAATATCCTTAGGCATAAAGTTGGACTACATTAATCGTATGAGCCTGCATCAGATTACATGATAAAGATCTCATCAGAATGTAGCTCAGTAATGACGAAAAAACCCAAAGTGATGCATTAATTAGTGGGGTGCTGTTGTGAAGAAACTGATTACAGGAGAAAAGCGACTCCTCACAGGCAGTTCTCTGCTTCCCATGTTGCCTGGCAACAGCGTCTGTGGCAGCAGAGTGTGCAAACAAAGGGCTGTGCAGTAAAAACCCCAGACAGGGGAGAGTGGAATCGGAGACTTTGGCATGGATGAGCGTCTATTTGTTAGCGTCTGAGGCTTACAATGGCACGCCATTTTATTTAAGAGCTAAGTGGATTTTAAATGCCTTTGGCCAGGCAGAGTTGCTATTAAGCTGAATTACTAACTGCATGATGCCAGTTTCTGTCTTAAGCATGAGGCAACACAAATGTATTAAAAATGAATAAGCTAAATCAAAATAAAATAACTCAAAAGAATGATGACAATGGAATAATGTAATAAAAGTAATAACTACGACATGTCGATTTAGCATTTCTATAAAGAGGATACAGTACACACCTGTGTTGTGACAAGCTAATAGTTGTCCTGTTTAGGACCTGACAGAGATCCATGTCTTTTTTTTTTTTTTTTTTTTTACACAGTATGAATTATTTCTTTTTTCTCTACAGTAATTTCATAGGAAAGACCTTCATAAGGCCTTTCGCCTAATACATCATGGTGATGGAGATTCTCACAACAATGGTCTAGTTACGTGCAGGCGTATCCTTCTGGGGGAGCAGAAGGTCTGCCAACAGGATAACTGTGTGAAAAATCACAAAACAGGTTGGCTGTCTTTTACCTGCTAAGTTCTCTACCTGTTTTTCTCTGGCACCAAACAGCACCCAGTGATCACTGTTGAGTGTCCACCTTTCAGCACCATCAGTGGAGTTCCTGTCTCAATATCCTACAAAGAGAAGGGAACAGGAGGAAACGTGTGTGTGTGTGTGTGTGTGTGTGTGTGCGCACGTGTGTATGAAATTGAGCCAAAAATAATACATAGTGCAGTTATAATTTTTGACTCACCCCCACATATATAAGGGGTAACTCTTATGAACCTGACAGTAAAACATATTAAACCCACTGAAAAATAGGTCCACTGTATATCATAAAGTGAAGTGTCAAATGTCTAGTTCGTTGTTTAATCGCACCCAGAACATCGCGGTCTTGTCATGGGAGCTAGTGAGAAGTCGGGTGTCATGGAAACAGAAGTGGCAGCTGGTGACAGAATCATCGTGTCCTCTCAACACCTTTACAGGGATCTACATGAGAAACAGCACATCAGTAAAATCACTACTGTGTGAGGGCAAAAATAAAAAACACTTCCTTAGCATAACTGTACAGCTGAACTGCTGGGGCAGTTCAGTTAATGGCTTCATGTACTACAAGATCGTTTTAAATATGTCTGAAAATAGCTAGTT
>JAOYMR010000019.1:9182085-9208909 GCA_025802075.1 Tenebrosternarchus preto
TGTGTGTGTGTGTGTGTGTGTGTGTGTGTGTGTGTGTGTGTGTGTGTGTGTGTGTGTGTGTGTGTGTGTGTGCTGAAGCATTTCCACATGCGTGTGCATCACCCCTTGTCCCCCTATCCTAAATTGGGCCGTGCAGTTGGCTCCAAGATGTCTGCATCCATGGGCCATTTTTATTCACTTTTTATCCCCCTTACTCCCCCACCCCCAAAACACACCCACACCCTCACACCACCCTCACACCATGCCACTAGAAGAGCTCAGTGACTGTTAACTTTAGCCGTCCGGGACCCCTCGTTCCCTTGGCAACAATGGGACGAGCAGAAGAGCCGGAGAGACACCTCTATTCTTAGGGAGGCTGCGGGGAGACTGGGGGTGTCTCTGGCTGGGGGAGGATTGAGCGGGACACAAGGTCAGTCATGCTCAAATGGAGCTCCATGCACCCCTGTGCTGCTGTGCTCATGTGTCTTCACATCTGCTGTGCTGACTTTAGCTTCATCCTCCTGCTGCTGTCTATATATTTATTTATGACGTTGTTATTGTTTACTGCCATGGTAGTGTTCATATGTACAGTTATGGAGATTTTCAGTGTGCCATGTGCTTGTTTTGGCTTGCAAGAGCACCATAAACCATAAATGTGTTCCGCATAAAAACCAAAAATGTATTTATGATGGTTTGACCCTGCCCCATACACGTGGGGACTAAGCCTTTCCTGGATATTTGTAGATCAGATAACTCTTATTAAATCGTATTTTAATTTATTTCAACATGCCTCAGTTTTGTTTTTCCACACCTTTTGCCCCCAAAACCTTCTTTGCAACTTAATATCTAATGTTTTACTTTCTAACATTAAGATTCAGGCCTTGATTCCATGTTGTCTACCATCTCTGCATAGTTAAGCTACCTGTGCTGAGGGCCTAGAAATGTCCCAGTGGGTGGGCTTAATGACGTAGGGATTTGCTGATTGGCTCGTCATTTTGGCCCAATAGATGTGCAGTATGTGCTTTCTAATGTTGACTCAGCCTGAAACCCCATCAACGTCACAGTTTTTTCATAAGACCAGATATGGGGAACAAAGACAACTATTGCATACTTCCTGGTATTTAGCAACACAACAGATGGAAACAACGCAGTCATGGTAACCGTTCGGTCCTTGAGCGGGAGAGAAGCCGGGATGGAAGTTCTGTACGGGAGTTGTACAGCAATATCTGCTTGAACGCATGTTTCTCTGCGTTTGTGCTGTAAAAAGGCACCTGTTTGGGCAGAATTTAAACAAGCTCTGCCTTGCCTTACCACCTCCCACAATTCCTTTGAAGAGGAGAGAAGAAGGAAGTGAGGAGGTCTGCTTTATTCTGCTTTATCTGTTTTTCATGCCAGTACATACCTCTGTGCATCTAAGAACTTGGTTTAGTATTTCCACAAGGCCGATTTGTTCCGGTGGTGGTGTTTGTGTGGGTTCTAAAGCCACAAGTTTGTCTAGAGAGGTGAGGTGTGAGTCTGGTCGGTTAGGTGTGTGTGGATGTGCGCACCTGCATGCAGGTGTGTGTACCTGTGGTGGAGAATCATCTTTCCGAACACACAAGCATTCTCTCAGTCTCAAGCTAAGCCTGCTCTTCCATTGTCTTCCACATTACCCTGAAGCTCACAGCTTGCCTTGATTTGAAGTAACTGAAGTTGAGCCTTACACTGTGTGTACGGAGCTTTCACTGCTGCACCTCAACAGTGATGTGGCATCGAGTGACATTTCTGTCACTTAGTCACATGGTCCCCCCTGCACTCCATTTTGTTTGTACACCAGTCAGGTTTGATTTATGTTAACTTTACTCCAGGGGACCCATGCGCCCTGTCTTGACATTGTTACATTAAACCCAACCATGCATTAAAGCTGAGCTCAATTCCCACTGTACCACTATATCCAGTTCTGCATTTTTGGAAGCAATAACATTATTCAAATAAACTAGAAAAGCACAACATAATAAATACAAATAGTAAAATCTGAGCTGGTTAAATACACCAAACATTGTTTTCTCCACTGAATGAAGCGATTATTGGAGCTACATAGGTATCTAGTTAGACTTCGCTAAAGAGGAAGTGCACTGGCCAATGTATCTTATTTAGTGTCAAGATCTTCATGTTGACGCTAGTGTTAGGGTTAGGGTTAGGATTAGGGTTAAACCCTTCAAAGCATCTTTCACATCAGTGTCTGCTCCAAACCTATATCGTTAGAAAAATGTAAATCACCACCTCTAGGCAAATACTTCCTGTGCAGTTTATTGTCTTTTCCCTCCTTCTTCCTTTGTAGCAAGATGTGGAGAAGTTTACAGACATTGAAAAACTCTACCTCTACCTCAGGTTACCTTCTGGCCCCAGTAGTGGCAGTGAGAAAAGGTGCGTGCTTGTGATTCTAGTGTGACCATCAAAACTCCTAGTGTGACTCCAAAAATACACTTCTCTGTCTCGATTTCTCTCTCTTTCAATAGCTTCCCCCCCCCACTTATGGAGCTACTTTCATCTTGATTTCATTGACAGACACCAGAAGCCTTGTGGTGTAACAGTGATTAGGGTAATTCATGTGCATGGGAGGCGTAACCTTTGTAATTGATCATGGTTCTTCCTCAGTGAGCAGAGCTGTGTGTCCTCGAGCCGCACGCAGCAGATGCATGCGTTTGGCTGGATCCGGAACCATCTGGAAGAGCATCCCGAGACCTCGTTACCCAAGCAGGAGGTCTACGATGAGTACAAGTATGTCTGTAGACGTCTGCTATCGCGCTTAATCTAGAAGTCTTTGCAACACACTTCACACCACACGTCTTCCCGTGCAGAAATAGGGTTGGGTACTGTTTGAACTGGTACCAGTACCTGGAACGTATTGTAGTATTTTATTCTCTATGAAATAAATTTTTTTATTACAGTTATAAAACAAAAAGAGGTCCAAACTTCTCAATTTCAACATTTGTAAATGTTTTTAGAACATTTTACACAACACACAAAATAAAACCTCTTTCTCCTCTCCCAAAA
This sequence comes from Tenebrosternarchus preto, assembly GCA_025802075.1. NCBI lineage: Eukaryota > Metazoa > Chordata > Actinopteri > Gymnotiformes > Apteronotidae > Tenebrosternarchus > Tenebrosternarchus preto. Next base: position 9,185,101 of record JAOYMR010000019.1, read on the forward strand.
ACGTCCAACCTGCCACCAGGGCATAGCGTGAGTGTGCTGTTATGTGAGTGTGATCTCCTTCCCAAATCTAGTCACAACATCGAGAACAGTAGAGTGGGATTGGGAGCAAAATGGGTGAAAACTCATTACATTTGAAAAAGTAGACAAAAGAATAATGGACATTAAGGTAATTTAGTCAATGACAAAGTCAATGACAGCAAGAGTGTAAATAGCATGACTCAAGATGATGACAATAATAATAATTAATTTCAACAATATTTAATGTTATTATTTAATTATTAATGTTATTATTTAATTATTAAATATTTAATTTTATTTCAGGCTAGGCTAGGAAAAAGTTAAAAATAACAATAAAAAATAACGTCAAATAACAATGGAGGGCAAAAAGCCCAATTTTTCCAACTAGCTAAATAATTACCTGAAGATGTCAGTAATAAAGTTGTCAGTTTCTCATTCAATTTTTGCTGCACATGGACGGTTCAGCTTCTTTGGCGGTGACTGTAGGCATGCTAATAACGTTAGCGGCAGCTGTTGTGGAGGAATTGGCTTTCAGGCTATCGGATACAGTCCGCTCTTCAGCTTTTAGATGTATTTTTGGTTTGACCAGGTGTTAGTTTGGGTTAGATGTGTTTACATAAGCCATCTTTGCATTTCACATTACAAATATTGCCGCGAGCGTTGTCTGCATCGTTTTGAGAATTGTAACCATACTTGAGACCGCTTTTGGCTCACCACTGCCCCTACTGTCTGTTGTGTTTGAACGATTTGACGTGAATTGGTATTTGGTAGTAGCGGCATAATTTGGTCAGTAACCTTAAAAGCACCAACTTAGTTACCCAATCAAAAGTCAAAAATGTTCCCTCAAGTATCTCCAGACTTTTGAACTATTCTTTTCTTACTAGTCATATTTCCACTGTTGGAGCCAATCTGACATTCACAAGGATCTGCATCAACAATGGATTTTGAAATAAGAACAATTTTTAGGGGCTTTAACCAGGGCTAGTGGGCTTCAAAAACCATCATTAATATCTCGGCAGACTGACCATGACACCTCTATAAGGTGTTCCTTAAATTCTTATTGTTCTTAGATAACTTGTATCAGGATGAACCAGACCTAAGTGAGGCTATAGTGACATTTCACATATAGTAGATATAACTGAAGAAAGCCACAATAGATAAATAGTAGCCATGTGCTGATTCCTATTGCATGCAGCCAATCCACAATGAGACTTCCAGTGTCATTTGAGGTACTGGTAGGTTCAACCATAAACCTTGATCTAACACTTAATTTTTCTGAAGTCCATGAAGCCCTCAATATTAAGGTGTCCTTGCTTTGGAGATTTATGGTGATTTTTAAAATTAAAAGCCTAGGAAGAGCAGTTGATCTACTTAAAGGTAACTTGTACCGGCCAGATAATTTTTATAGCAGCGATAGAACAGTATGTTCTTGCATCCAAATTTTACTGAAGGTCTGAGCAGATCCTTAGAAGCTCAGTCTCTTTTCGCTGTTATTGAGCTTCTCACAAACGGGTGTCAATACACCTTTGAATAAAAAGTGTGCGTTCCATATGTATGCTAGACGATACTGATCTGAGAACAGTCTTCACAGATTCTGTTACAGCTGCATAACAATACACTCTTCTTCTTTGTCATTCTGTATAATGGAAACCGTGATAATGGCTCCATTGTCTTAGTAAATCAGTCGATCTTTTTCATTGTCAAATACTATAAATTGTATGAAATTTATACTATATTTATGAAACTGTTCATAAATTGTTCATATGACATATAAAAGACAAATATTGAAGTACTCTTTCAGCTGCTTGTGTCGATTGAAGCCATTATATTTGTGATTGTGTTGTGATTATATTGGTCTTTCTTAGTTTTGGTTGTATCAAAGCCTTGAGGAGTGCATGCATTTGAGATGGAATTTTGTATTTCCTGGTTTCCATTGTTCTTGCAGGCTCGTAATGTTTGATTTTGGATTTTCTTAGGAGCTACTGTGACAATCTGGGACACCACGCTCTCAGCGCCGCCGACTTTGGGAAGATCATGAAGAACGTGTTTCCCAACATGAAAGCACGGAGGCTTGGCATGAGGGGCAAATCCAAATATCCTTACGTGGAACGGTCCGTCAACGATCTGTCCCTGCCTTTGAACTCGAACATCTGCTATTGTGGTTCACAGGTCTCCTAAATATAGATCAGAAAATCACCAGATCAAACAGAGCAGCAGGTCACTGCTGCCGTGGAACAGAGGCATTTATCTGAAGCAGCAATGTGTCTGACCCTCAAGAAATGTTCTCCCTTAACACATCCTCTTTCACTGCCATTACCATCCGGAAAACAGTGGATACTTCCTTTACTTTCTCATAGGGACCCAAGATTTGTTTTAGCCTCCATAAAAACAGCTAGAACATTTTGCTAACTAGAACCATAAATACTAGACAGAACTCTTTAGTTGAGAGTGAAGGGGTAAAAGGAGGGTTAAAAGTGCATAGACTTGGCCACCATTTTATTTATGTCTTTAGCGGAGCCGTTCCGAAATAACACTTGTTTGTTGATGACGGTTGTCGAAGCAACGGAAATCTAATACAATTACCCCTTAAAGTTTGAAACCCCCCCCCCTTAAGAAAATGACACCATCCTCATACCAGTGCTGAACATTTTGAACTTGGCCTTATGTAATGAGCATTCACACACACACTTCCACTTTTACATTTGGGGAAAAAAGCTGATCATATATTCATAATCCTCCTCCTTTTCTCCTCCTGTTGTGTCAATCAAAAATTCACACTTGGTGAAAAGTGTCTGCCTGTAAGTGAAAAACGGCGGACGTGAAGGTGGAATCTGAAGCACTCTGGAGTCCTAATCAGACAGGATTAAATTTACCTGGGGCTCTAGGGTAATTTCTTCATTTGCAGGTGGTGTTCTCTGATTTTATTTCTACCCAGATTGGCCATGTCAGTTCTGGATATTTTTCCTCCCTTCTACACTGAGAAAACTGCAGGCTGGATTGTCTACTGTTGTACACCTCAGAGCTCATCTGATCATTTTAGTGCCATCCGGATACAAACATGTCATCTTAAAGGCAGGCATCACCTCACATCAGGGAAAGCATCGTTTTGATTGGTGCTATTATTGCGTCTCCTGTCGCAAGGAGCCTCCAGATCTTTGCAATGTGCTAAACCCCAAAAAAAACCCTACATTTTTGAAGAGTCGCTCAATCATGTAGGTGGTAAATCTTGCACTCCATACTTTACCTGACAGAGAAACCGAAATGAGAAACGCAAGATCTCCCAGGCTTAAAGGAGGAATTATAACAACACCTACAAGTCATTATTCACTAGTTATATCATTAAGAGCTCCTTAAATATCAGCTGTTAAATGCTATGTTAAACTAATATGGTGTAATACAGTAGATACAATAGAGTCTTGATGGAAACATCCAGGTTTGCAGAAAATTAAACACTAGACGTTCTCATCGTGTAGACATTTTAATTTAATACAACACACTAGACGTGTTCCGTGTGTAGTCATTTTAATTCCATCCAGAGATTCACCGCTGGAGACGTGTGTAATACACCACAAATGTCAAGATGTTTGATCTGTAGGTGCGTAGAGTTTCTATCTCCAGCTGTTGTCCAGATGCTCTGACTTATCCAGTAATGAGCAAACAGAAGCAGGTTGTCCAGAGCTAGAAGTCCATCTTTGTATTACTGTTCAGACTCTTGTAGTGCAGGCATTGCTTTATAGTGCTGCCAAGAACTGTGCCCTCCTGGTTTAATTGTACAGTCCTGTTCTGTTTGTTGAACATGTGCTCTTCTTCTTGTTTTTGCCTTAATGCCTGATCACATATTGCTATAGTGGCCTGAGAAAGAAGACATTCATTCATATGCCCTCTCTTCCAAACCTGGATGTACACAACACTGGGGATGGGGTAAGTTCATTCCCCTTATGCCCCACACCCCCTTTCCTCGTTCTCTTTCTTGTGGTATTTTCTGATGATATGTTTGCTAAAGAGAAATTCAGTACAGAATAGATTCACATGTTGCATTTAGATGTGCAAAAAAATGCTACATGTCCTACTAGAATAGAAGGGTTTACATACAAGGCTCAGGTTTCAATCACTGTGTGTTCACTGCGTAGAACACACCATAACTGGGATTATGCCATGCAAATAAAATCCTGCTAGTTTTTTCCAGTGATAAATCTGGATTGAGGTGGATGTGAAATTCTGCCATATGAAACTGTACCATCTAAACATACTCCATTTGATTCAGATTTATGAGCTGTTAAGAGCCTTTCATCTAGATTTTTTTTTTTTCATCTTCATGAAAACCAGGTTTCCTCTTCCCTTCCTTCTCTTCCTCTCCTCCAATTCTTGGCAGTGTGAGGCGTTCGAGTCTCTTGGGCAGGGCTGCGGCGGAGAGGGGGACGTCCGTTTTGCTGCCTGTGGCCTGGTGTGCGAATGGGCTCAGAAGGTGCTGAGTCGTCATTTTGACAGTGTGGAGGATCTGGCTCGTTTCCTCCTCAACAGCCACTACATCGGCACCAAGTCTGTCGCTGCTCTCACCGTGATGACAGGATCCCCTTCAGGTATGGAGCGCTCATCCAACACTGTTGCTTTTAGCCCCATCAAGTGCTGCCCCCTAGTGGCATGCAGTCATACAAGCATAATATATTGTGTATAATTCCACACTTATCTTGCTTGTGTAGGGTTTTCATATGGAAGCATTTGTGACTTTTAGAAATTAGGCAGATTTAGGTTCTTTTTAGGTCTTTGCACGTTAAAGGAGGTCAGATGTTTTCTGCAGTTGTTCTTGGAAAGTTACAGTTGCTGAGTGTGAGTTCAAAGTGATGTACATTAAAACACAGAACTACTGCTGTGGAGTTTAGCTCAGTTCTCTAGCCTTAATGGTCTTTTTTTCTGCACAAATCATAACCACAATTAAATTAAACTGAATTAAACCTGAAATAGCAAATTAACCCTGGGTTGTGATGAAATGTGTAACTCACTTTGATGTATGGCTCCCCAGGAGTACACCTGGGTCACATCTACTTTTGTATCATGTACAAAAGTTTCGGTGCCTCTTTGTGGTACATGGTGAACAATTCTATGTGTTTACATTGATATTTGTATGTTTCAAAGCTTTTGATTCTATTTTTAATAGGCCAGCAGTATGCTGACATTGTTTTCTGCCTGTAGGCAAAAAAATTACAGGAAAGCAGAGAAAGATTTACTAGAAACGTATACACTGGAGATGACAATTTCCTAAATGTCAAATTTCATTGTGTAGTCCTATGTGAAATTATAACAGGAGTGAAATAGCAGTATTTTCAGCTTATTTTCATAAATTGTGTATATTTTAAAGCACAGCATAAAAAACTTAAATGATCATTGAAAAAGAACACTGATCAAAATTATAACAATAAAATAATAATAATACATTTTATTTGACGGTGCCTTTCTGACACTCAAGGTCACCTTACATAAAATGAGACAATAATAATAGTAAATAAACAGTAAAACAATAAAAACAGTAAAAACCAAGAGATAACATTGGAGAACACTTTCAGATACCTGCAAGTTATTGGTGTTAATCTGGCACCTGGTGCTAATTTCCTTAATTATCTGACAAATCCTATTTATCTGGCACCTTAATGTTCCAGCACAACTCATTTGGAAATGAGAAAACAAAAGTGCTAAATTTCTTACTGAGACAATCAAATGTCACTTGCATAACTTTTTCTTACTTTAATGTCTATAGCTCTGGGCAAGTGATTAGACTTAATGAATGTTGGTCTTCATCAGTTCTAACCACAAGAAATACCAGTCCATATTTACAGGAATATTACACTCCAGCATTAGTGATGTTTGAGGGGAAAAATGGCCCTTTACATAGGTTGTGACTACTAAATCTCTATTTGACTAGCTAAGACTTTATTAATAAAGTTAAAGTATTAATTAATAAAGTTAAAGTATTAAGAAAGCCATATAATGATAAAACTGACTCTCTGGACAGTAATAAATGTTAGGTGCATATTTTCCAGTAGCCACACATCCTTGCAGAGCTGATGCCATATGATGTCAAAGTTACGTTTGTTTATTGTGTTGTTGTGTGCCATGCAAAACATCTCTATTGGTTAACGTGATAAAGCCACAATGGTCGTACTCATAACTCATGTCCTGAGTGTTGTATGTTTTGGTGTTCTAAAATAGATAAACACGAACGGCTTTGATAAAAAGTGATGATTTCTCCTGATCACCACAGGGGCTAAGTTGCAGTCGTCCGCATTTGTGCCCACAACCGATGCCCACTCATTCCAGCCTCAGGTGAAAACCCTGGTGTCTCCTTCCATTGATGCAAAGCAGCAGCTCCAGAGAAAGATTCAGAAGAAGCAGCAGGAGCAGAAGCTCCAGTCCCCACTCCCTGCTGAAGCTCAGGCCAGGAGAGCTGATGGGGGTAGTACGCCTGGAATGAGCGCAGGAGTCCCATGTGGAAGCCCCGCTCTGCTTTCACCACAGCCCACCATTGGCATTGTGGTAGCTGCAGTTCCGAGCCCTATTACGGTAACTGCACACTATTTTAGGTGTTATCCATGTATCCTTAAAATAATGTGTTGAGTAATTGGACTTTATATATGCCTCTGCTTGCTTTTGGCTTGTTTTCAAATTATGCTTGTGTTTTTAGACCAGTTTATGCATACTCTTCCTCACGTGATTTTTCAGTGTTTGTTTTCATTTGATTCTATAGGTCCAAAGGAGCAGGCAGTTGATGTCCCCTAGCCCAGTTCCCATAGCAACAGCAGAAAGCAAAGTCCTTCCTGTCAATTTCCAGGTGGTCACCCAAGCAATGCAGCCCATCAAGCAATGTCCCAAAACACCACAGAATGTCCCCGTAAGCCCCGTGGGTGATCGTTCAGTGCGTCACCGCTACGCCCAAATCCTGCCCAAGCCAGCTACAACTAGCGGCATCGCACTGCGCTCACCTTCTGCACTCCTCATCACCAACAGTCCTATCAAACCCGTTATGCCGACACCGCAAGCGGGCCCTGTCAACGTCGTCAAGATGACGGCCGTGTCCCTGGAGGTCAGCAATGGTAGCAGCACCACTGTAGCCACCGTGGCTGCCAGCGAGAAAGCTAGGCCTGCTTCGGCTGGAACCGTCAGCCTCAGTGACCATCTCCCACCTGTTACTCGGGTCCGTAGTGGCTCCATTGCTGCGATGCCATCAGCAATGGTGAGGCCCGGGCGAACGCTTAGCACAACCCCAGTCACCGATGTACCGTCCGAGACAATAGGCGTACAAGTCCAGGGAGAGACAACAACTCAGGAGGCTGGTGGTGGTATACAGAGGATGGATGTGTCCCCCAAACCTAGGGCAGCTAGTGTACCAACACCTCTTGCTAAGGTTTCTGTAGGACTAGACTTGCACCCTGGGACCAAATATAATGGGAAGATGCTCCCTAGTCAAAGCAATCCAGCTTCTGGTAGCAATAATAATGGTAAAGAAAGCGCTCTGTTTCAGAGTGTACCCAACCTGACCACCAGCAATGTTCTAACTACCAGCAGTCATGCATTTGGGACCTCAGCCAGGGATGCAGAGCTGACATCTAAAAGCTCTCGCAAAAGGCCAGGTTTATGCTCGGATTCGAGTTTGACACCTGTCAAAAAGGTCTATGTCGCTCAGCTGTCCTCCGGAGCAAATGAAAGTTTCAAATCGAGTGTTGAAGCCTCAGTGAAGAATGCACCCGTGAGACCAGAGAGTGCACCTGCCTCTGCTGCTGGAAAAGCTATGGTGAAATTCAACTCTATGGTGAAATTCAACTCTAGTGTTGCTTCCCATATCCTCGCACTGTCTGACTCTCCGGAGGTGAATTCTGGCTTCCAGACTGTCAGCAGGCCACAAGGTGTGTCACAAAAACAGTGGGTTGGAACCACATCTGATGTGAAAACCGTTGCTACTGGAAACTCAGCACTAACTGCCACTCACCAGGATTCTCTGGTCGGGAATGGCAGCTGCCAGACCTTTGTCCAAAAAAAGTGGGAAGGGTCTTCAGCCAGTTTAGACAGCAAAGAAGGAGCTACTCAGGCTGGAAGTGCTTCAGGTAAGGTTGTGCATTCGAACAGAAATTCACAAACTATGCAGGTGAGCTCAGATCGGTCTGACTCATCTGTTTCATGTGAACTGAAAAGTGCGTTTTGGGATAATGAACAACAAGACAGCACCCAGCAACAAGTTTTTTCTCGGCAGTTGGCAATAGAAAATGACCACTCCGGTCAGTCGACGTCTCCTGATATGAAGCCTCTTTCAGCAATGACTCAACCCTCTGCCCCAGGCCAGCTGGTACAGATGACTGCTGATATGGTGGATTATGTATCATCCCAACCTCACGTGGGGTTCTTCCCCTTTAACGATGATGATATGACTCAGGACAGCATCGTGGAGGAGCTAGTTCAGATGGAGGAGCAGATGAAAATGAACAGTAGCATGCAAAACTTTAGTGGCTGCGTAGACATGGCACTGCAGGGAGGTCAGCAGACGGCCTCACGGAGCAGTATGATGTCTAGTCGTCAGCCGAGCACTTCTTACTACGGCTCAATCCACAGCAGCAGCACTCCCATCCACACACCCACCCCAACACCAACCCCTACCGCAGAAATGACAGGGGGAGGGCAGGTTCTGACCCGTGACAGTCCCTGTGTGCGCCTGGTCCCTACCACCCCTGTGGACAGTGCCCTGGGAAGCAGCTGCCAAACCCCGATCGGTACCCCCCACTCCAGCTGCAGCAGTAGTGTCCCCCCCAGCCCTGTTGAGTGTAGGAACCCGTTTGCCTTCACCCCTATCAACTCGAGTATCACAGGTTACCATGACGGCAGCATTGTCTCTTCTAGCTCAGTCAAGCCCATGCAAAGGCCAATGGCCACTCACCCAGATAAAGCTAAGCTGGAATGGATGAATAATAACTACAACAACAGTAACAGCAACTCCAGTAATGGAATTGGAATTCTTCCCAGTTATCTGGACCTGGTGGATGATCAGTTCAGGAAGCCTCATGCCTTCGCCATCCCTGGCCAAACGTATCAGTCACAAATCCGACACCATGAGCCTCACGTCAGCCGCTTGACACCTATCTCACCGGTCCAGCAGCAGGTAGCCAGCATGTCTAATCTCAGTAAGCAGGAAGGATTTGCAGTTCCAGCTCCACTTGATAACAAGACGAGTTCTGCCTTCGGATGCGGAACGTTCCGTTGCCGCAGTGTCAGTCCAGCAGTAAGGCAGCGCAATCTGAGTGGGACCCCGAATCCCAGTATCCCTCGTTCTGTGGTTTCCCCTTTTAGTTCGCCAGTGACTCCTGAAGTGCTCAACATTTTTGCTAGCAGTCAAGCAGATGCTAGCGCTAGCAGCATGGCGCAGAGGAGCCAGTCTGTGCCACTTAACGTGATGATGCAGACCGAAGTGCTACCCATGCAAGGTGGCGTACAGTCGAGCAGCACTAAAAAGATTGCCAATGTTCTTCTCAGCAAGATGGACAGTGATGGAGACACCTTGGTACGAGGGCTTGGGATAAACAGTATGTCATCCGGCTACACAGCACGCATGAATCTTACACAGATTCTGGAAACAACCGCCACACCCAGCTTCCCCAGCAGTGCCAACCACCAGGCTCTGGTTTCACCCGGCTCCTCTGCCTACAAGTTTCAAAAGCCTGCTTACCTCATGAAAAATGCCAGAGGGGAACAAATTAACTTCTCAGCCAGGGAGATTCAAACACAGCAGGCCGTAGGAGAGAGGCAACGTCGTGTCTCTGAGGAAGAGGGGCATCAGAGCCAGGTCTTGTTGGTTCCTCCACAGCAACACCTCCAGGAACACCAGCAACAACAGCCTCTACACTTCAGCAGCACTGTTAAGGACCTCTTGGAGGAAAATGTCCTGAATGCCAGCTCACAGCTTTCAGACCAAACTTCAGAGCTGAACGCTGGGGCTTCTGAGTTCCCTGGTGACATGCAACTGACCTCTGACCTCTCCAGTAGCATGAATGATCTGAATGCTTTGGACACAAACCTTCTTTTTAATCCCAGTCGGCAGCAAGGGCAATATGAAGAATCAACACTGGAGGAATTGAAGAATGACCCACTTTTTCAACAGTTTTGCAGTGAGACTGTAAATTCTGCAGGTTTTGACTGGTTGGAGAGCAAGGACCAGGCAACTGTAGAGATGTTGGGTTAATTTATTTTGTATTGCTTTGATATTTAAACATTTAACTGGGTGTTTTGTATATCTATGTGTATTATTCACATATAATCTCTGGACTCAGGTCCAGAAAGAGGTTCCAGGCTGAACATAAATGATCTTTTTTTTTTTCAAGAATGCTGGTTCTTTTTCTGATTGTCAAGTGTCATGTGCACCTCTGCCCAGTTGGCGGTGCTCGTTCATTGATTTTCTCTGCACATTTAATTTTCAAAGAAAAGTGAAAGCTTTGAAAGATAAAATGAAACTCGAGTTCTGCAAAAATGTTTTGTATGTATGCTAAGATTGATGACTAAGATTGATGAGAAATTTCTGTGTATCACAGATTTTTTATTTCATCAAAACAGGGTTGTGTTTGCACATCATACAGAGGAATAAAACTGTCAAAACTTTTAATTGAATTTAAATTAATTTTCTTACCCCATTACTTATGTGAACTCATCATATTTTAGGCTTTTTAGACTTTATCCAATCACACGATTGTTTTTTTGTCCTAAATTGAATGGATGCTTCCCAATATAGAAAGTGGTAACAGGATAGTGACTTGGATCAGTGTGCTCTATAGGCATGAGAGTACCTAAAAATATATATGGAATTATAAAAAAAGAGATTGGAAGTCACATTTGCTGTCTTAAGTGTTACAATATATTTCGTATGGCAACTTGTACTTATAGCCAGCAGATAAATTTAGAAACGTTTAAGAGTGCTAAATTAATCAACTCCTGGAGCTCAAAAATGGGCTTGATCCTCATTGTAAATGAATTCATGCACATCACATAAGTGAATTTGATTAGCTTTGTGTGGCATTAAACTCATTTTGAGTTGCATCTCAGGATTTCCCATTCTCTATGTTTGAATGATTTAATTAAATCAATGCCCCGTATAAATTAAGTAAATCAATTACCTTGATTTTTTTTGTTTGTTTGTTTGTTTTGTACTTAAATATGATATTTGCACTAGTTGGCACATTTTGTATATTGGAATCTTGTATATAGTTAGGAAAACCTGTTGGGTGATCTAGGTTGTTTTGTTTGTCAAGGCCCATAGGACATCATTGTTTATAATAGGAAAAAGTAAGTTGGGAATGTTCTTAAAGCTCTGATAAAGAACTGCTCAAATGACACAGCAGTTTTCCCAAGACTAGGGATCACTAGTCTGTCTGGGATCAGGACAAACGTAGCCGATGCCGATGTTCCTGTGTATATTGTGGTCTTTACAAAAGCTTTTACAGAACTAGCATGCCAACTATAGCAGTTTGTGACTGGGGTTTTAATGGCTGTGTTTGCCATTGCTGAAGTGATTGAAAATAGAACCTCCTGACTGTCCCCTATAGAAACACAAATGCCAAAGTGGATCTTTGAAAATTGTGAAAATAATTGTTTTCTTTTTGACATTTTCATTTTTTTGTATCTATGCATTTTGAAAATTGAGATGATAGCTGATCTATCATTTTTGTTCAAGTCAGTTTTTGTAATTTGATGCTTATTGCTTGCAAATTTTTTTGCATACCATCTACTATCTAATATATATATTTAATAAACATTTTTAACTTTTATATTAATGCAGTTGATAGGATATAGCTTTGAATGTAGGATCTTAGTGGAGGAAGGTTGCATGGTTTAATTCTTGCCTTCACCCCAATCAACTGTGTTTGTCCAAGTTGTTTTTTCAAAGCTTGTGGCATTTTTTAGGACTGTTTAGCAATCAGACCCTTTTGTTTTGTTCAGGTACTGCCCTTGTTCAGGTACTGCCCTTGCACTGTTATGTATATTGTTGAGTATAGAGCCAATAGCATTATATCTCCTGTCAAACTGAGAATTTTGGAATTTGAGCAGGTCATAAAAGAAACTAAATTATTGTGCTTAAACAATAATATAATTCTCTCTTTAAATGTGAAGAGGTTTTTTTTATATATATATAAGCAAGGTGTATAGTATAGGTTGAGTAATTTACAGATTGTTGCTGAATTTTTGTGTGCCTGATGATTTCAACAGTTACAGCACTGAACTTCAACATCTTTATAGTCCATTTCAGCCTTACTGTGCCTCCATACCAAAGATGAGCTGTGGCACTCCCCATTTCAAAACATTATTGCATACAATTTTTAAGTATAATTCAAAATTTTAAAAAGCAAAGGTTTTGAAATATCAGATTGAAAAGTGTTATTTTTTGTGGAATTTGATTGTTTGATGGGATTTTGAACTGTCAGACATATTTGTAACCCAAGTAACCTGTACTGTAGCACTGGAACTCAAAATTCACACTACTGTTGTCATTTCTGTAACATATGTAGCAGTGCAGTTTTTAGGAGACTGTTGAGAGAAATGCAGCTCGAAGTGTTGAAGCTTCTGTGTGTGTATGTGTGTATGAAAGGGAGATACAATTTAATTAGCTTCATTTAAGCAAAGCACTGATTATTATTATTATTATTATTATTATTATTATTATAAGTCATTATTGGAATGTTAGTCAACACTCTGATAGCATGATCATCTGTGCACATTTATCAGCCTGTCTGCAAAACTAATCCTCTTGTTCTAAAAAATCTGTTTCATCTGACTAGTACTCTGTGCTTTGGCATGGATCATTAAAGACGTGTAGTGAATGGTGATATAACACTGGAAATTCAACAGATTACATTTGTGTAAGACTTACAGGTTATTTGTTACAATTGCACTACTGTTGTTAATGAACCAAGACTTTAGTATTTAATGAAATATTAAAGCTCAAAAATATTTTCTAAAACCATTTTCACATTAATTAACCATTAATTAACTAATTAAAACATGCTGATTGCAAAGTATAAGTAAATCCACACGTGTGCACATGTGGATATTCATAATGATATAACAGAACATGGGAATCATTTTTCTATGCTATAAATATGCAGTGATTCATCACTTATTGTGCATTTGTGTGATGTTTAATCACTCAGATCACAGTTTCTGTACAGGTTTTCAAATGTGGTTTTACATTTTCAATATGTTGCATTTCTTGCTTTTTAAAAAGTATATGCGAATAAAGATTTTCTTACTGTAATTACTGTTGCTCTTTTTTGTTATAAGCACTGGTTAATTTGAATTTAATTGAGACATAGGCCAGAATTAGATATTATTCTCTGACCAAACTGATTTATGACCTAATAGCATTTTGCCCTGGTTAGTTGCTGTGCAGCAGATGGATATAATTGCAATGATGTTTTAAACTGGGTTTTTGTTTTGTACTGAAGTATTCACCGATTTTCTAAATTTGCTGCAAAAAACAAATATTTTGTACAGTACCAGAACGTGTACAGTTATTTCAAGGTGAGGGTTAGAGGGTCTGGAGTCCCAGTAAATTAACTTGAGACTAAAAAGAAGAGCAACATGAAAAATTAAGTACTGAACTAACAAGCATAAATAAAAATATATAAAGCATAAAACTATATTACATTTATATTAAAATAAATTTCCAAACATATAAAATATATAAATGCATTAATTTAACAGACACCACAGTTGTATTTGAAAAGAGAATCTTTCAGAATCACTAATAAAAGCAGGAACAGAGTTGAATGAAGAATAAAATCTTATTTTCTTCTTTATAAAACTTTCTAAAATCCGGTCCTGGATTTTATTACGCCACAGAACACGTCCTGTTTCTCGTCCAGGTATAACCCTCACTTTACGTGATGGCATTACAATAAGTACGTTAACTGGTTAATTATCGATGATAACAAAACAACAACAAGAAATTAGACCAGAAGCCTCGAATCTAAAACCCTGACAAAGATGTTCGTAATAACCAAGAAATTCGTTTGCTAATACTTTACAATCAAAAAGCGGGGAAATTTTTGAAAAAAAATGGATGTCGAAAGGAAAAATTTTTAATATGCTACTGGAATAAAAAAAACGAATCTTGATCATTATTAATATTATTAATGTGTTTTCACTAATTACGTGATAATAATCGTGATAAGTTAATAACGTTGTGTAAGCCTGTCATTATGCTGAACTGCAGAAATGCACGCCTCCTTAATTTGCCAGATTTATTTTTTAGATAATCCCCGATCCCTGACGTTTCATTAAGGCGGCGCTGTTGCGGCGCGGGACCCCATGAGGTTCAGCGTTGCTTCAAAGTCGGTCACTTCATTGAAACTACCAATGAGAACGAAAACAGCTCTAGGAAAGGTAGGGAAATTAAGACTTCAAACGGAAAGAGCTTATATAAATGAAGTGGCGTTTTTCTTCTATGACGAGTGAATTTTATTATTAGGCACTGTGAATTACAACAAACGACTGTATTTTGTTGTAAACGAATGTTTCTGGCATTTATTTGCTGCGTAACATCAGCTTTGTCGTGGGGCTCTGTCACCGGCTAACGTTCTCGCTTGTTTATTAGCTAACTAGCTAGGTTCTCGTGCTGGCTCTCGTGTTGCCCAAACTATGTATAGAGCTAGCCGGCTAGTTCGCTCCCTATCAAACCCATTTGGGTATATGGCGTAGTATATACTTTCTACGCTATACGAAGCTTAATGTAACACGCCTAGCCTAATCTTTAAAGTTATCCTAGCTTTTCTTGGCAAACTGCTGAACCAGTGTTGATGTAGCCAAGTTGTCACCACCTCAGGTCGGTTGCGATAGCTAATGCTAGCTAAGCTAATCAGATCCTTGTGTCAGTGTGTCGTTAAACCGTTTAGCTAACTTAACCTGTTAGCCGAGCTAGCTAGGCAAAAGCAACGGTGACTTAGCTTATCCGCTAGCGTACTTTATTAAAAAAAAAAAAAAAAACCTAGCCTGTTTGCTACCTAGAGCATGTGGCACCGCCCAGAATTTGTTTTGTCGATGACATCAAACAGAAGCCACTATTGTTGTGTGTAAAAGTTGTCAGTGCAATGCGAGATTTGTTTGGTGGGGGTGTCGGCGGCCCTTGTAAACGTGAGACCCTTGTTCGTTTCACGTTTATGTTTACCGGGCGCGTTGCTTTATCTAGTTAGCGTTAGCTAGCCAGGACCGCTGTGAAAGTTAGCCCAGTTGCGTCATCGGATTGCGCTAACAGTTTCCCTGCATGTCGATCGTTTTAATATTTAAAAACATCAGCTAGCTAACGTGCAATTGTGAATGTAACTACAATTACAGCTATCCTGTTAATTTAGTTGCGTGTCTGATTAAATGCGAGGTATATGATATCTAACAAAACGTTTAACAATCTGCTAATCCCGATTTAAAACGTTTGTTGTTGGTTACTTGTGCAAAGCTGATACAGGAACTTCTCAGTCAAGAAGTCTGAATGGTAAAAGCACTTGTTTGGTTTACAGGCCTTCTGATTTTAACGCGTTCCGAAAAATGTTTCTGTTGTTTACAGGAAACTTGAGCTTTTTTATAAGATGGACTGCGATAATAATGAAGCCAAAGGTAAAGTGGCATTAGATACTATAAGATAATTTAATATCTTCATTTGTTATGGGAAAAAATGCTATTCGGTGCATGTTCGACCGGTGAAATATTTATTAGTAGGTTGACAATCTTTTCTCCTATACACTGCGTGTTTATTCCAAGATGCCATTCTGGCATGGGTAGTGTAATGTCAGTCTAAAGATTTTATGATAACTGGATATTGCACTGCCAAGACGTCTTGCACACAGATGTGGGGATGTGCTAAATCTGTAGCTACATGCCAGTACTGTCACGAAATGCGTTGTCCTTCAGATAGGCAAAATCTAATCTCTTCTTGTCTGTTGGTACCCTAGCTAATTAGTCTGTGGGAAGGGACTTAACCATGGTATTAACATTTCAAACTGGGCGACCATAGAGAACTCTTTGGTCAGTTTCTATTTCTGTACAGAAATGTGGAATATTGCGGACAGAAGTACCATTAATAGCCTGAAAGTAATTTCATATAGATATTGCCTTCAGTTTACAGTTCATGCTTTCTGGTATGAACTACTTAACTGCTGTGTTTTCCTGGTCTGTGCTGATAACTGTACCGTGTATCTGCAGGTAAAGTGGGTGACCAGGTGATGCAGCACCCACAGGCTCTGGCAGCCCTTCAGGACAGACTAGACAGCATCACACACAGTCCCTCCGTCATGGACAGGTCAGGACTGAGCTGTTCATTGGCCGCTTCTGCCCATCTTCTCCAGTTCTCCAGTCCAGTTCTCTCAGCATTTGAGATTAGTTTTAGGGTCACGGTAAATTAAGAATGCAGCAATATTATTCAGAGAATTATTCAGTTTTTGGCTCTTTTTCTTTGTGTGTATTAGGAGTAACGGTTACCCGCTTGGCACTCAGATGTACTACACCCAATATGCGCCCCTTTACCATTGAAGTATAGTCTTTCACAATAAAGCAGGGATTTTCTAGCTCTCTCCCTCCCCTGTCCCCCTGAGAGAGGAAAAATGGACTGGTCCAGCTGTGCACAATTTGACGCCCATCTGCTCACAAAATGTCTTTGTACCCTTTCCTTCTTGCAGCTTACCCCCGTCCGTCAGGAGAAGAGTCAACGCCTTAAAGAATCTGCAGGTCAAAAGTGCGCATGTAGAAGCCAAATTTTATGAGGAGGTGCACGAGCTGGAGAGAAAGTATGCGTCGCTTTATCAGCCACTGTTTGACAAGGTGATTGTTGAGACTGAGGGTAAAATGACACGGAGGAAGGACATGTTAACACTTGAGTTCTATATGGGGTTGAGTCTGCGTTGTTCTGCTTTTAATACCGTTGAGCTTGCAGTTGGTTTGGAATAGAATTTACTGGTGTTTATGCTTGGGGCTGTGTGGTGAAAATGAGATGAAGGTATAAAGTTCAGCTTTATTTAAGAGTTGTCTGTTGTATGTTTTCATGTTGTTTTTGTTCTTACTATAAGCCTGGTTCACCTTTTCACAAGGTCTGAACCATTTGGCTGCAACTCAAAAAAGTACCACTTGCCCAGAAATGTTTCCTTGGGCTTTACAACAGGGCAGTGACAGTTCGCCTTCTCTCATTCTCTCTCGTTTGACTGCAGAGGAAAGCCATTGTAACAGGTGCTGTGGAGCCGACGGAGGAAGAGTGTGAATGGTTGAGTGACCACGAGGACGAGGAACTCGCGGTGAGTGCCGCACCGTAACCGCGTGCGGCTGGGGCCCGCACCGTACCGTTCGTCAGCGTTTAGAACACCTGCTTTGGACTAGACATGTTAGTTTGCTGTCCAATCCTTACCTAGCAGATGTAACTTTGGATTTTGGTCTGTGCTCTTGTTCAGAGGTTTGTTTGTTTGTTTGTTTGTTTTTAAACATTACACTATTAACCATCTTGCTTGCCAGAGAATTGCTTGGAGAATGGTGGAATTTTTCTTATTGTGATATCACAACCTCACAGCTGGAAATATTTTAAAATATAACTTTTAAATATAAACCTACCAGTTAAGACTGGGCTATTTTTTGTTGCAGAATAATCTTTTGTTTATAAGAGGTTATTGAATTGGGGTGTAGACTAATCGATAACTAAATAGTTGTTGGGTGCAGAAGTAACCCAGTTGCATATGGTGTGGGGGCAGGCTTGGACATTCCTGCCAAAGAATATGATGAGCTGATCGGGGATCAGTTTTAGATTAGCTAGAAGTAGAAATGCAGAGTCAGGGATTGTGTTTTCATCTATTATATCCGTGGACTTGTATGGAGCGCTGGAGGGTCTGATTTTCTTAATCAACTACTTTATGCATGGGGCTGTGTGATCCATGGACTGCAACCTTCTTTTGTGGGAGAGAGCGAGGTGTGTAACTGGAGCCGGCTGCCTGTTTTTCAGGACGAGCTGCAGAAGAAAGCTTCCATAGAGGAGAAAAAGGAGGCAGAGACAGAAAGCGCTGCCCAGGAGAACCCCAAAGGAATTCCGGAATTCTGGCTTACCATTTTCCGCAGTGTGGACATGCTGAGTGACATGCTACAGGTGAGCTGCCGGCCGTAAACTCTGTTCCACTGCTATCGCACTGCCACGGCCCAGTGGTTTAGGTTCCTTTAACATAGGTGTGGGTGGGGACGGATTTTAAGGGTATACTGGTATGATGAAGTGCCATGATATGGATTTTTGCATACGAGACAAAATGTTGTAATTAGCAAATATGCAAAAAAAAAAAAAAACAATTAAAAAAAATGCTTAGGTAAAAAAAAAAATTCCCTTTTTAAGCTTTGTGTAATTATTTTCAATGATGGCACAGTCGGGTTATTTCTTCCATTTGTTTGCAAAACTGGCACACTTAGAATTTGGTTACCTTTGCTCAGTTGCTCCACATTATTTTGGAGATACAAAACCAAGCAGGATATTAGTGGAAGGAAACGAAGTGCAGTCAAGGCTAAAACGGACATCAACGAAGGACTGGTTCCAAAAAGGACATGTCATTTGGAATTGGTTTAGATTCAGAGTTTTCAGCTGCAGCCAACAAAATGTATGAGTTGTGTCAATGCACTGTGTGTTACTTGACGTTGGCCTTTTCTGAGGAGCAAAGTTTGTGATGACTTTAGATACATTCTACTACATGCATGGAGAGAACACCTGTTTACTTACATTTACGGCATTTAGCTGACGCTTTTATCCAAAGCGACTTACAATTGTGACTGAATACATCATGAGCAGTTGAGGGTTAAGGGCCTTGCTCAGGGGCCCAGCAGCGCCAACTTGGCAGAGGAGGGGTTTGAACCAGCAACCTTTTGATTACTAGTCAAGTGCCTTAACCAGTGAGCTACGACTGCCACTTTATCCTCTCCGTCACACCACACTTTCCAACAAGGGATGACGGTCCATCACATGGCAAAAGTTGCATTACAGTAATTAAAACATTAAGATGCAACAGTAATTATTCAACCTTTTCCAAAAGTATGAGCATAACTTGCATAACATATAATCTTTCTCCCATCAGGAAAATGATGAGCCAATACTTAAACATCTACAAGACATTAAAGTGGTATTTTCTGGTCCCGGTGAACCTATGGTAAGGAAGAATAACGTTTTCTTTTCACTTTGCTGAATCTTTTGTTGTTGTCATTGTAGGATCTTTTCCAATCACAAGGTAAGTACTTTGTATGAAAGAAGGTTGACTGGTCTGTAGTCCAAGGCTGAATTTAATCAGTGACTTTGCTCTTAAAGGACATGCCTTTCAAATTCCTGCTGCATCACAGCCAGGTTTCAGTTCATTGTTAGTAGAGGTGGCTTCCAGCTGAGCTGTTTACGTGTGTGTGGGTGGGTGTGGGTGTGTGTGTGTGTGTGTCACACTGTGGGTTTTTGTCTCCTTTTGGCAGAGTTTCACATTAGAGTTTCACTTTGAACCTAACAACTACTTCAAAAACACAGTCCTCACAAAAGTCTACAAGATGAAATCTGAACCAGACTCTGAAGATCCGTTCTCTTTTGAAGGGCCAGAGATTATCGACTGTGAGGGGTGAGCAGGTGTCCGTCTGTCTCTCTGTCTGTGAAATGGCAGTCTCAGGATTTCCCTTCTGCATGTCGATTTCTTCTTGATGTTATGGGTATGAAATCTCAGGACCAGTTCAGTCTGTATTTGGATCAGTTCAGCAGCTGAGCACAATACAATAACTCACATGAACACACAACTGTGATCAGGCGTGAGACTGATGTGAAATAGCTGAGCCTTTACAGCCACCTCTGTGAAGTCACTGCGAGGAGAGAAAAACAAAAACAAAACCCTGTATGCTTCTCCTCCTTTTTTTTTCCCTCTGAGGCAGATGTGAGATTGACTGGCACAAAGGCAAAGATGTTACAGTCAAAACGATCAAGAAGAAGCAGAAGCACAAGGGCAGGGGCATCATCAGAACGGTTACAAAACAAGTGCCCACCGACTCGTTTTTTAACTTCTTCAACCCCGTTAAAGGTACACACTTTTAAGATTTGTTTTATGAGTGCTTAAAAGTATTTAAAGGCCGAACAGTGAGCTGCTTTGAAATGATCTGTAACACCCTGTGTCTTTTTTGTTTCTCTTTACAGTTTCTCCAGATAGTGAGTTGGTGAGTTTGTTTTTCTGGCACCCCGTTTTAGTGTGGCTTCTAAATCTGTCTTCATCTCTATGAAGCCTCGTGCACGATATGTACTTCATTAAAAGTTAGCCAACTTTTCCGGTGTTTGAAATCGGACCGTCTTGGGAAGTGTGGTGCAGCAGTGTGGTGTCCATCTGTCTGATGTTAATGCACTCTGACAGGATGAAGACTCGGAGTTCACTCTAGCCACAGATTTTGAGATTGGTCATTTCTTCAGAGAGAGAATAGTGCCCAGAGCTGTTCTATACTTTACAGGGGAGGCTCTGGAAGATGATGACAGCGTATGTAGACTTTCTTGCTTCTAACAATGGTCTTTCTGTAATGAGTTTCAGCTATTGATTTTTTTTTTTTTTTTAATGGATTACTGTGTTGTATTAGGACTATGCAAATAAGCATTATTGTCTGTGCGTGTTTATACAGTTTGAGGAAGAAGAGCTTGATGAGGCTGAAGAGGAGGTAGGTTGACTTGAGTAATACTTTTTCTCTTTGTTGAAAGATCTATTCAATATTAAACATAACTTTTTTTTTTTTTTAATTGAAAACAGGACCATGAAGATGACATGGAGGAAGAGGAGGAGGAAGGAGATTCTAAGGTTGGTTTTGGATTTAAGCATTGCACTGTTTCATAAATCACACGTCCTGTTCCTGAGTACTGCTCAGTACCAGAATGGTTCATGGAGGGTAGTGGGTTGGGTTTTGTTTGGGATTTGCAGCTGTGCTCTGTGTTGTTCTGTTTTTGTTTTTGTTTTTGTTTTTTTTGCTGTTTACAGTCATTTCAGGTTTGTTTTAAGCGATATGAGATTTAATGGCGGTTGTGGTTCTCCTCCCCCCTACCTCTCCTCCACTTACAGGCATAAGTCATTTCTCTCCTCATGCATTTCTAGGTAAGGAAGAAATGTCATGAGCTCATAGCACTCTCGTCCTGTGCACGCTAATCTTCACTAGAGTTCCCGTTTTGAACCCATACGGTGCTTTTCTTGTAACTGTTAACCCCCATCAAACTCCTGTACCACAGGCCATCATGCCATTAAAAAAAAAAAAACCTTTATTTCCTTTGTTTGGTTCTACCTAATGAAGGCCTTGTCCAGACTCTCTTGCTGTTAAAGCTGGTCAAAGCTGGTCTTTCAGTTTGAGACCAGTCTTTCAGTTTGAGTAGAAAATGTAGCGATGTGAACTGAAGATGGGCTTAGTTTGCTTTCGTCTTATTGGTAGATGGTGAGTTAAGTGGTTGTCTTGTATGAGGACTAGGACAAGGCCTTTAAGCTGATGCCTTTCTGTCTTCTGGCTCTGTTGCTTGGTAGTGATGATCACCTGAAGACCCCAGACAAGAATTGCTGAACAGTGCTATGCCACAGGAACAGCTTTCAGTTTACTGAAACGGAGTCCAGTCAGAGAGCATGTTGCTGTGTTTTAGATGAGCCCTGGTGTTTTGTGTTGTTTGGCTGGACCAAAAACTGGCCTACCAGTGGCAGCAATTAATTGTCTGGGTCTTCAAGTCAATTCTAAGTAAACCATGATGTTGTATATAGGCAGATTCATCCCTGCCTGTCATGTCAGACTTTCTTCACGTTTCACTTCCATTCTGGATGTTCTACAGGGATGTTCAAATCCTGTATCATTAGATAGACTGTTCAAAGTTGGGGGCCATGGTTCACTACAGTTTGATCCAAAAATCTAAAGCAGACAGTTGTAGACAAATGCGACTTCTTAGTAAGATGTACCTTTTTCACCCACTGTCGCCTGATGTCCCATGTACAGATCAGAGTTCAGTATTGAGTTTTCAATGTCTTTAATCGATCAGGAGGACAGGGATACTGCTCACCTGGCCAGACACTTCGGGTACAGGCTGAGGCTCTCTGTGGGGTGTTGTGCCCTTTCTTCACTCAAGGGTGTATCTAAAAAACAAAAGAGTGGTGTTCACTTCACCATGCTGAGATGTTTCTCACACTACGACAGTTTAATTCTTCATGAATCCTCTAATGATTAATACTGAAATCCATAGATATTTGACCAAATAAGTTCTGAGTGGATCATTTTAGTCTGATTTTGTGCCATTCTTTTGTGATCAGTATACCCTACCTCTCCATATTTTAAACTCATCTTCCCACGCTATACTAGTTCTACCAGTTGACTAGTAATCAAATTTTAACAAATATTCCCCCATTTCTTTCCTGTCTGTCTGTCCGTCCCCCTCCAGAGTGGGGAGGCTCCACCTGCAGAGTGCAAACAGCAGTGACTCAGACTTCTCTACTGCCCCCTACAGCAAGTGAAACTGGAACCTGCCCTGCATAGCCTGATCTGAGTCTAGAACACCACCGTCCTCTCAAAACAGTGGAAAAATGTTAAGAAATGTTAACCTATTGCATGATTTCACCCTTACCCCCCCCCACCTCCCACCCCACTGAATACCTGTTGTTCTGCCCTTACCCCCAGTGCAACTAGGAGGGTGAAGAATAGGGGAGATTTACAATGGGAAAAATTCCATTCACAACTGTAGGCAAACTGTTGTCTGTTCTGAACAACACACCATTTACTCCAACCCGTTTGCTTTTTTATATCTAACACATTCCAGAGGCCCTTGTAAATCAATTTCAAACTTAATTAAAAAAGTAACTTTTTTGACTTTATCATAGTTTACTCAGGGTTTTTTATGCCAAGAAAACGTGAACACTCTGTTGTGAAACTGTTGACAAGTTCCAATTCAGTTTTTTTTTTTTCTTTTTTCTTCAGTCAAGAAAAAAAACCTTCATAACTTGAGTTATTTCTTATTCTAAAGTTATTTATATGAATTTACTACCCCAGCCCTTTTTTCTCCCTTTGTAATAGTTTTCGACTGTACTTACTGCTCTTACACCCCATAGTGGACATCTGAGAGAGTGAGTTGACTCTCTGCTGTATGTACCATGCTCTGTGGAGCTAGCCCCACCCCTAGCACTTAACAATGCTGTTGCTTTACTGCCCTGAGCGCTTACAGAATTAAAAATGAATATTGCCAAATGGTGTAAAGTTGTTTTGTTTTACATTGTTTTTAAATATGTATCATATTACCTGTAAGGAACTATTGATCTGAAATAAGAAACTAAAGCAGTGTCTTGTTCTAGTCGAGGTGAGCTAATGGATTATAATCACCAGAGGGCAGTATAATATAAAAGAGCTATTTTCTTGCTCAATATAGATGCTTATGGGTATAACAGCTCGTCCAAAACAAAAGATTTATATAATTTTCTCTGCCCATTTCACTGTTTTAGAATTGTGTGGTTGCTAACATGACTAAGATACTGCATAAAAAATTACCTCCAAACAGGCTTCCACAGGCTCTAGTGCCATGCAAAATCTGTTTACAGAAACTGATGATCTAGTCTTGCTGCTAATGCAACAAAGCAGTAAAAGTGCTGGTTTTTCCTGTTTTATGGTAAGACCTGATAGTGATGGGACTACAGGTCTATTTTATCAGTAGCCCTCAGATTAACTTGTTTGGTCCATAGAGCAGATTCTGGGGGGGGGGGGGGGGGGGGGGGGGGGGGGGGGGGGGGGGGGGGGGGGGGGGGGGGGGGGGGGG
>JAOYMR010000019.1:9228226-9235726 GCA_025802075.1 Tenebrosternarchus preto
ACCCCCCCCACCCCCAGTTGCTCGTGTCCCATGATGATGACTCCCTTTCTTCGTCCCGGTGACCGGCAGACATGACCCTCCTTTCAGAGCCCTTGAGTGGGAGGTGACGACGCTGTAAGGTATCAACGACACGCCCAGTGTGGTGGGCGTGGCCACCTGCGCCCCGGCAAAGCGAGAGAGGATGTGCGGGGTTTTTTTTTTTTGTTTGTTTGTTTTGTTTTTTTCCTCCTCTGGAAGTGAAAGTGTTTACTCTGTGGTAGTTGGTAGCAGGATCGTGGGCAGTGGCTTCTGCTCCTCACACCAGCCGTCTGATAACATTATACCCTGATAACATTATACCCTGATAACATTATACCCTGCCCTCCCCAAGACACTCCACAGATACCTAAACCCAGAATGTTTCAGACAAGTGTGTTTGGCCAAATAAAGCTGGCACAGAGTCGTTGTTGTTGTTGTTGTTGTTAAAAGGGGAAACCTGTCCACGTTCGCACACTAAAGATCAGCACACACACAATCAACACACCAGCAGTGGCTTTTTTTTATCAACACAGAGAAGAGCTACAGTTTCAAAAATTACAGCTGGTCAGATATAAAATACTTAACGGGATGTTCCTTTATCGGAAAGTTAAATGTTTCATGATGAAAAATTATTTGATTCTAAAGCAATTACAACAGTTCTTGCTCTTGTATGTTGGTGACGGTTCATTCAGGAAATTTGGCATTACAGTTTTGCTTGTTGGTATTTTCCTATATTTAGTCCATATATAGTGATGCACTAAAGGTTACAGAACAAAATAAGAGAAATATTTCCTCCCCAAATCAGATGTTGAATTTATTGAAATAGATGTTCTGTACATAACTGGTATATTGCCAAGAGGGTTCCTGGATTATAACTGTTGCTTTTTGCCGTCTGTTTTTAATTATAAAAATCAGTCTGACATGTGCAAGAAAATAATGGCAAGCCAGCGAAATTTATGATGGATTTAAACTTCAGTGAAATATGAGTAAGAGTTGAAACGAATCGGAAGTCTGTTATCTATTCCCATGGGAAGAGGAAAGAGAACTTAATGATCACAGAGATCAGCAGGGCTTGGGAAGCAAAATGAAAGAGTTCAGGAAAAATATCTGAAACATCTGCAAAGGAAGAGGATGGATGTAGATTAGCCTCCCGGTCAGCTTGCAGTGAGAGAAACACAGTAACTGAAGTGGTATTGTAGAGGGTTAAAATCTTAACAACAGCCATACGGCCCATGAAGTATGTGGAAGAGTCACAGGAAGGAGGCCTTTTGAGGTTGGGAATGTCGTCATCATGCACCTGAAGTTTGCCTGAAAGGGAATTATGTTTGGAAGAGCAGCGTGAGATGAGACCAAAATAAAGTTTGCTGGCCCCGTTTGGAGCGGAAAAACTGATTGCAAGGCAACAAGTAAAAGCACATCCTGCCTGTTGTAGGTCTGTGCTGCTCATCTGAAAGACCAACAAGGATTGGTTTGCAAAAACATCAGAAGCAAACTTCATAAAACCAATCGGGTCAAAACCTTTCTCTGAAAATAGAGACTTTTGGCTGCTGGTAGACAAGGTAATGAACTGGGACACAAATAAATGGAGGATTGATTCTGTGTACATACCTGGATAAAACTGATTTTTAAAGGTTTCATGTTCCCTCTAAATGTAATGCGTTGTATTAAAAATACATTTCTTTGATTTTGCAAAGGGAGACCACATAAAATTGTACCGCAGTGATTGAGCGGCAGTAAGTTGTATGTGCACAGAAACCATGATGCTGAGGAATCAGAAGTATTGACCAAATCCACCAAAAACACAGAGGCCAAAAAAAAAAGAAAGAAATAATCCAGAAATAAGAGGAAGATTTGGCCAAGTTGCAGTGTGCATGTTTAAGTGTTGAGGTTTAGTAATGAATTCCAGGTGTGTGTGGAGTTACCTGCAGGGGTGGAGTTCGTAGCACACCTGCATACCCAAAACAGAGCCATGCAAGAGCTGCCAGGGCATCAAGAATACCTGGAACAGACTCCTGTGTGGGAGTTGTGTGTCACTGATGATACTTGCTTATTTATTTATGCATTTCTGGGAAGAACAAGTTAATTGTGTAATTTGGAAATTACAAAATATATTTGCATTTTATGTCATTGGATAATTGGACTGTTAGTACAGTACAGTTTATTAGATGGGAATTGTCTTCCCTGAGCTCAGGATGGTAGCTGCTGTGCCTTCTGGATTCTGAAAACTTTGTGTAAGTACAGGCGAGTCCGTGTGTGTGTGTGTTGTACTGTGGATGTCAGGCAGGTTTTCTTAAGGATGATAGACAGGTGATTCTGTTCCTTTTCCCTAGCAGTTTTTCTAAAGCAGTGTTTCACTACACAATCCCCAGGGACCCCAGGCAGTCCACAGCTTCATTCCAGATCCCAGTACACTTGAAGCAGGAAGCAAGAACTGGAGAAGAACTGAAACTTTGTTCAGCTGTTTGCAGAGCTGGAATACAGTAAAAATGTTCACCATCTTAGGAGTCCCTGTGGACTCGGTTTTTGGACGGTGTCTCAAACACTAAAACTTTCTAGTTGCCTAATCCAACTATAGAGGGAATTGTAAACATACTAGTTCATGCTTTGAAGGGTGAGGTGCAGAACATCACATGAATATTTTTAGGTCACAGTGTCCAATTAAAATGCAGCATTATCTTCATACTGAAGCAGCACTGAACATCGCACAGGTAAAGATGTGGAAGACAACATCTTTCAGCACTGGCAGACTGGTATAAAAGGGAGAACTATGTAACATATTTCCCATCTTTGCCATATGTAGTTGTGGAATGTTTCAATTACAGCTATGTAATGATATGTATGTGTATGTATGCAGAAAATAAAATGGTCAAATAATTGTTAAATTATTCAAAATACACTTTCAGGAAAACAACCCTTCAATTCCACCTCAAGTTCAGCATTTTTCTAGATCCATGTTTTTGTATACAATATGTTGTACACAAGATTAGTATAAAGAATCACACACATTATAAACTCATATTTAAACCAGTATAAATACTGTCCTCTTATACAGATCAATCTGATTGAATTCTAGTTTAATCCTTAGTCAACTCCATGAAATGGGGCCATGATTATTTTAGTTTTAGTTTTACAGAAAAGATGTCCGTTTGTTTAAAGCCATTTCAGATTGTGATCACCTGTGTGCTGCAATAATTAACAAGCTGTGACCTGTAAATAAGCTGCTTCTTCATAAGGTTTCATGGATAACTTTCATGGAGACCATCATTTCCATTGTGGACATTACTTACGCTGCTTTTATATGGAACAGTTATATTTAAAAGTTCATACTTCATACAATGAAGCAAGGTTGTTATCAGCTGTGACTAAAACCTGTCGTGTGGCTCAGTGTCAAAGTTATTATATACAGTAATGAAAAGGGGAAAAATCTAGAAGTTAATGGCAGTGAATGGCTGCTCATAGCATATTCAGTATAAACCATCTGGTGACATATAAATTGAAAGTTTATACGTGATGCACATGAAAACCGGAGACTCTGTTCTTTAGAATTTCACATGTGAATGTACACATGCATCACAATAAAATTAATCACTGAGCTGGTTAATAAAAAGCTTTGGCCGTACAGCATGTGGGTCCATATGCGTGGAGTGAATGTTGTGTAGATGGTGCATGGAGTGGACTCAAGGCTAATACACACAGTTCGCTGATATGTGAAATGCTAAGCACACAGCACTTCACCCACTCACCTCCATGCCTGCCGTCTGACTGCAGATGCCACGGCGATGGGGACGGAAGGCCTACGCGTGTGAGCCTAAGCGCTGAAGGCTTTCTCTCTGGCTCGTCTCAGAGCATGGTGGATTTGAAATGAAGCAGTGACTGAAATTTATAGGCAGGCTGGCAGCGTTGAAATGAACCGTGTAGAAAACAACATCTTCCATTTTGAATCAAACTAACGGAGGATTTGGCTGCTCAGTTGTGTCTTGGTTAACAATGTTCACCCTGAAATAGAGACTAGAGTCTCAGGCTCAAGACCAGAGTCCCAAAATTAAAGTCTTACCATATGAATCTGACCGGGTTTTTTGAACAACTAAACCTAGACATCTTATTTACAGTCTTATTTTACCAGATAGCTATGATTAAAGGTTTACCTTTCTCAATAAATTCTACTGTATCTAACTGCATTTTAGCTGTGCTCAGTGAATTAATACCTTGTGAATCGGTTTGAATGTTTAGCTAGCTAGCATGTGATTTTCTCGTAAGATCAAAGTGAAAGATCACAGAACTGATGCCCATCAGAAATGATGTTCTAAAGAAAAGTGTGTGTGTGTGTGTGTGTGTGTGTGTGTGTGTGTGGCCTGCTACCTAATTATCGAGGGACTGCACTGTATACACACAGAGTACTATAATTGCTGATGGATTGTCCTGTGTACACACTGCTAACTTGTGTACTGAACATGTGTGTGTGTGTGTGTGTGTGTGCTGAATTTTCTGCTTGACCTTCTGCAGTAATGGGTTTATGCTTAGATGATAAGTATATGCTTATCACCTCAGTTTTGTTTAAAGCTTATCAAGTCTGTCTTCAGAGTGATTGTGTGTGTGCGAGAGAAAGGGAGAGACAGGAAGAGAAATGGACCAGTTAAAACAGCAACTTTCAATTTTTTGTTAGTCACTTTTATTTTATATTATTTTAACTCATGCAGTCGCATATGTTTTTCTCAGAAATAAAGGTTTTAAAAAAATAACATATTGATGACAGTAAATGGACAGTTGCACTCTCTAAACTATAATATTGACCAAATCGTACCGCTGGGTATTGATTATACTTGTGTGCTGAGGAAAGAGATTTGGACAGTGGCTGCTGTGTTTACTCAACCGTGCTGTGACCTTTTGAAACAGGGCAGAGTGTCAAAAACATTTTAAAACATAGATGGTGCTCACACGTGAATCGAGTACATCTAATTAATTAATCAGCTTTGTAGGACTTGTTTGTGTAGCTTAACTGTTCAGGGATCAGAAGCCCCTGCTCCGCTTAATCAAACAGTACTTACAGGAGGCTAACCATTTCTGTGGAGAATTTATTGACAGCATTCTTGGGGTTGAACTGGTCTGTAAAATTTGAAGAGATTGTGAAATCTCTATTTTCATATCTGTTTAGTGTGTCAGTACCGACACTGGTGACCCTGTTCAGGACTGGATGAAGCAAAACTCTTCCGTTGCATTAGTTCCATTTGAGATATTTTAACACTAAATTCTCAAGTTCTTTGAGAAATGACTGCTCAGTTATGGATAGATTTGAAGTTTGACATTAAATTCATGATATGGAAAACGGAACATAAAACCTGTAAGACCCCAAACGGCACGGAACGATAAGAATGATAACCAACGATAACCAACGATAACCAATGATAACCACGCCAGCTTCCCACATGAAACAGAGTCTTTCATGTTACTGTGAAATGAAAATCTCCTGTTGCAAGGATAGTGCAATCTCTTGAAGTGATTTTACATGGAGAACCTAGAAACAGATCACACGTCTCAGGGCTAAATGCCTACTGCATGAGTCTCTGCTATGGTTTTTTCAAGTTAGTTAACTGTAGCCTGAAAATTGGACATTCGAGATGCGTCCATATTTGGTACCATTGAGTATGCAAGGATAATACATCACACATATCTCACTAAATAGTTTATAACTCTAGCTTAGTTTATAGGGATAGCAATCCCCCCCCCAGAGCCAATTTTCTTTACTTGTTACACACAGTCCTGAAACTGCAGTTCCAGGTCTTGAGAGGAACTGATTCATGGTTAAGTGCAAGGTAAGAGAACTAAGAAGTTACGTTAGCTAGCTAACCACAGAAACGAAGTGCCAAACACTTCCTCTGAACAGAGCGCGCACGCTCAAATCGGGTTTTAAACTGCCGCACGCCAATAACAGCTCATTACGTAAGCCAGCCCATCTTTTGTTCATTGCTGGGTTCGGGTTAGGAAAAAAGCTCTAATTTACATCAGCACCTTCAGAGGCGGATCAGCGTCGCTGCTGCATTAGACCCTTTCAAATATGACGGCGCAGCCGTGTTGGCATCGGAAGTGGAGATTTGTGATATTTATTTTACACCTAATTTCGCCATTTTGCAAAACATTAAATCGAAATGCCGAATAACGGAATAATGATCTGACACGCAAATATATCTTGCCATATCTATTATTGATTAATTTAGCTGTTAAAGAATTGTATCAACAGTTGCAAGCGCAGCTTTCTGTTGACGTTGCTCCTCAAAGCATTGGGCAGTTACACCCCGAGTGGAAATCCAGCTTCACTGCTTCCTTTCTGATAATGCATGAAGTGTTTTCGCACATGGACGCAAACACTGATATTCTGCATCGCTAATACACATTAAACTTGCACCGGCACACACACACACATATGTACTGGCCCATGCTGTTGTTGTCATGTTCTTGTGTATAGAAGGTATAAGGTGAGACCTTCGATAATGTATAACCATACTGACCCTTCATTGCGCAACATGACTCATATGGAGAGCTGTCGGTCGCTGCCAAATCTCGCGCGCGCGAGTGTGTGTGTATGTGTGTGTGTTTCGTGTGTGCATTAGGACGTGCGCGCGCGCTCTGCGCGTTATCTGGTCAATCTCCTGCTCTCTTCAGAAATCGATACAGTTTCCACATTACAAATCTTTTCTTCTGTTCGTTTTTTTTTTTATCATACTGAAGCAAAACGGCAGCACTTTGGTTCCGTCTGCCTTTGCTGTAGGGAGAAAGGGGCCTAAGGAGGGAAGAGAAACCAAAGAAAGACAGGAATAGCACGAACCTGTCATTATCATCCATTCCTTGCACTTCACTACCACTTTCTAAACTTTAGCTGAGGTTGAGGGAAAACCTTGTACTTCCTGCTTTTGATGTGATTTTTTGCTGCTCGAAGGTCAGTCCTAGCATGTTATTAGTAGCCTGGATCACACATATGACCTGCCTATTTCTAAAAAAAAAAGATTAATAAATTCACCTTTCTAGGTGTCTGAAATCTACTTGTTTATTTCAAAATATGTAATAAAAGCACATAGTGAATCCAGCTAATATGTCACACTGTTGGCCTGGTCTGTAGCAGTTAACAGAGAGATAAGAACACTGGATATGTTTTAGAGATTCACTGTTTCCCACCAACACATCGTCTAATTTTGCTGAAGCTTATTGTGCAGAATTTGTTATGTGGGTTGGTGTTAATATTCAGGTCATACTGAATTCATCAGTGGCGTGTTAAATGTACATTAACTAATCATGTTTAAGCATTAATTAGCTAATCATATTTTATCATTGACTAGATAATTATGTTTAAGCACCAAAACAGCATCAAACCAGATATCAGTGGTTAATACTGTTGGGTTAAACTGTTTCAAGATGTATGCAAACTTTACAAGACCTGGGGTGCAAAGTGATTGTGTAATGTGATTGGTGGTTAGTGAGGATAAGGTGTAA
>JAOYMR010000019.1:9330458-9345649 GCA_025802075.1 Tenebrosternarchus preto
TCTCTCTCTCTCTCTCTCTCTCTCTCTCTCTCTCTCTCTCTCTCTCTCTCTCTCTCTCTCTCTCTCTCTCTTTCTTGAGTTATGTTTTCTCTTTCAGCTTTTGTTGGTTGTATTTGACACGTTCTGTTTGGTGTGATTTACTTCCCCCCAAAATATGTGATCACTATTTTATTGAGTAATTGTATTTTTTGTTTTGTTTTGTTTTGTTTGTTGTAAACTTAATTAAAGTTTATTCATTAATAAAGTTTAGGCCATTCTTAAAAAAGCACCACTGTCAAGATGGATTTATTAATATCTAACTTTTTTTCTTTCTTTCTGTCTCTCAAGGCTCCCAGTCTTCTGTTTACAAAGATCCCATGATTCTCGTTGGCCCTGAAAACCTCACTCTCACCGTGCACCAGACGGCCATCTTGGAGTGTGTGGCCACAGGTCACCCCCGGCCCATCGTGTCGTGGAGCCGACTGGGTAAGCTGCACTGCGGGTGGATTTACTCCGCCTTTAAGAGCCCTGAGCTGCCATGCGTAAAACATCACAGGCTAATAATGTTGACCCGGAACCAATCTCTGCCTTTTATATCTTAGC
Source organism: Tenebrosternarchus preto (assembly GCA_025802075.1). NCBI lineage: Eukaryota > Metazoa > Chordata > Actinopteri > Gymnotiformes > Apteronotidae > Tenebrosternarchus > Tenebrosternarchus preto. Next base: position 9,331,041 of record JAOYMR010000019.1, read on the forward strand.
AAACACAGTTACTGAGGGAAAGCTTTTCTAAATCACAAGGCTCAACTTAATTAACTGGTTAACTGACTGATTCACAAGCATCTAACTCTGGAGAGCAACCTCACCCTCATTACTGGCATGAAGTGAAAAAGAGACTCACTGTAGGAGAATCTTTAATACATACAACCAGGTCTCTCACCGTGTCGAAATCACACATCCTTCCACCCTCTTGCACTATGATATGGACATTAGCTGTGAGAAATTACATCATACTTGTTGGAAGCCCGTGTCTTTATGAAGCCTTTAGATTTCAGATGGTTTCAGATGATCTGACTTGCAGGTCCCAGGTTGCAGGGCTCTACCTGGTATCAATCTTACTGACCTTCATTGAAAGTAATAAAGGAAAAAGTGTCTGCCTTTAGCAGAGCGTTGCACCATGATGTACTGCCGTCTTGTTTGTGTGTGTGTGTGTGTGTGTGTGTGTGTGTGTGTGTGTGGCTGAGTGTTTCTGTGAGTGACACGTATGAGTGTGTCTAAGTGTGTCCTCATGACTGCCTTTGCATCAATGCAGTTGAATCACATTAACATGTGTACACATGCTGTAACCGACAAATTATTTGCTGCGTATTTAAGATTAAGTTTAATCTGCATATTCATAAGTTACATGTGACATCACACGCTGTATTGTCAGAGCTGACCCTGATTGGTTGATGAGGCCAGGTATGCATAGGCGATGAGTTTTGTTTCTCTCCAGGTGTGTTGTGTTCCTCTTCTCATCACTACTAATAGACAATTTTCTCCATCTAAATGAACTATAATACTAATGATATTCATGTCAAGACACACACATTTTTTATTTGGTTTGTTTTTGTGGTATAGTTTGATTTTTCAGAAATATTTCTCTTAAGGGTTTATATAAATGTGATTCTAATTCCACCCTACCAATTCCATGTTATTAAAACACCCCATATAAACTAGTCAAGTTGGCATTTGCCAATTTACTTATACTTATTTTAGGTTTAAAAATGGCTTTACTGTATCTTCATCCAAACTTAGAGCTGCAGGGTCTGATTGGATCTTCCACCATGCTTATCATTTTCTACAGTGGAAGCTTAGTGTTTTGATATCAGATCTGAAAGTCAATCCTAGCTATTACCAGATCCGATTTATTTGTTCCAAATGTAAATTCCTGGTGCTCCCTTTAAGCAGTGATAATAATCAGACTGTGGATATTGCCTTGCAGAATGTTGTTGGAATTAAATGCTAACCAAATGGAATTGGATTTGGAGATATTACATTACAGAGCGAGGGATGGAGAGAGGGAGCGAGGGAAGGAGGGAGGGAGAGTGTGTGGGTGTGTGTGTGAAGGGTTAGCTGGATAATGGATACAGTAATGGTATGACAGGTGAGTGGTTATCGCCGTACGCACACTGTGTATCCTCTATTTTATTTAGTGTGTGTGTGTGTTTAGTTAGTTCATTGTGTGTAGACAAACCAAAATACTGCACAAAATACAACCTGCAGCTTTTAAAGCTGACTCACTCACACATGCTCTCTCACACACACACAAACACCCATACACACACACACAAACACCCATACACACACACACAAACACCCGTACACACACATCAGTACAGATAGCTGCAGACTCATTTACCTCTCTGAATGTGTCTTATCTCTCAATATTAGAGCTAGATATAATTTCATTTAATAATAATTAACCATGAAAGGCTGCAGTTCAGCAGTCCCAAGGGCAGCTTCTCATCTGATACCTGATCAGACTGCATTATTGTTTCTTAAATCAGCATTACATGAAATCTCCGTGGCACACAAGTTTTCTGGAAATATGGTTTAATTTAAATTTGAGACTCATTAGAGTCTCACGTTCTTTTCAGATTACCTTGTCCCAAAAACATTAAACTTGATGAAAAAAAATTAGGTGAAAATGATGGGGAACAAATTTTGAATTCAATGAGAATCAAAGTGGGACAATGTTCTTTCAATCCTCCTGATGATTAACAGGTAATGTCTTTATCCTGTGTGACCTCCTCCAGTTCTGGTTTTCTAGACCTTGATTTAAAACATCTTGTATGTAGATGTGGGTTGTTTTTCAATCTTTTGATTAAAACAACATACAATCAGACTGGAAAATTTACATTTAAAGAGTCTTTTGAATGAAACCCTCAAGATTCAGGATTCTAGCTTTTCCTTTTGCCAATGGCATGGGCTTCTTCATCATGAGAAAGGGTTAGGGTTAGGGTTAGGGTCGGACCCATCATGAGAAAGGGTTAGGGTTAGGGTTAGGGTCGAACCCTTCATGAGAAAGGGTTAGGGTTAGGGTCGGACCCTTCATGAGAAAGGGTTAGGGTTAGGGTCGAACCCTTCATGAGAAAGGGTTAGGGTCGAACCCTTCATGAGAAAGGGTTAGGGTTAGGGTCGAACCCTTCATCAGAAAGGGTTAGGGTTAGGGTTAGGGTCGAACCCTTCATGAGAAAGGGTTAGGGTTAGGGTCGAACCCTTCATGAGAAAGGGTTAGGGTTAGGGTCGGCTCCATCTCACCCCTTTTCACATCTGGAAAGACAGACAGTTCTGTTTTTTTTCAATTGACATCACTCTGTATAAGAGGGGAGGCCAAATGCTGTAATGTAAATGTGGGGTTCCTCTCACATGTAAATATGGGGTTCCACTCAATTCCACTCCAGTCTGTCAAAAATGTAAAATATCAAAGAGAAAACCATCTTTCCCTCAAGGTGTGAATAACATTTATCTGGAACTGATTGGACTTGCAAGGCAATGCAGATTCTAATGGGCTTGTAACATTTAACATGCGTTCTTATTAACTGCGTGGATCATACACAGGTCCCATAGGTTCTATTCATGCATGAAGCTAACGGTCCCTTGAAGTTCATCTACAGAACGACGTCCTCCAGGTTCATGCTCTCCTCAGTGGGTAATGTGGATTACTAATGAGGAAAATCTGAGGATGCATAGTTGTTCCTTTAGTCCTTTCATTTCTAAGTGGATGTGTTTGTCTGTGCTACAATTCGGGATTTGTCTGCTGGGCTACTTAACACATCTGAAGCTGCAGGTCCGTTGTTGACAGCCGTCATCTTTTGAGCTTCGTTCTACACACATCCCTTACAATGGACTAAAAGTTCACAGATGTTGTCTGACTTCTGCTGCTGTGTTTGGTGATGGAGTACTGAGCGCCTTTCAGGCAGGTTGTGTGATCGTAAGTGAAGCATCAGCTTTGCCTCTTTTTAAAGACACTTTCTAGTGGATTTTCTGGGGGATGTTTCGGTTCTTAAGCTTTTCATTGTTGTTATTTTGGTCTTACTCCTACATGGATTAGCAATCAAAGCTGTCCACGATACTGTCATGCTTAATGCAGGCACACCCACACTTCCCCCACTTTTTAATGACTGTACTGGTATCAGTATTTCTCATTGAAGAATTCTCAGTGACAACCAAAACCTAGACCAATGCCCTGCGTCACTAGAACACAATGCAACGAAGCTAAAGAGTTTCAATGAAAACACAAATGGCAGCTACTTGACTCAAGAACAAGGTCAACTTGTTTCAGCTCAGTTGAACGTCTAACCCAGCAGAAGTGTGATTACTGGCTACTTTCTAAATCCAAACAGTGCACTGTATAATCCACATAGCTTAGAATAGGCTTTAGCACCATATAACTTGACTTGGCAGATGTTAGCCTAGTCACTCTATATTAAACCCAGCCAATGTCCACCTGCCATCTTAATGCACAGCATAATAACAACATGGGTATAGAACACAGGCAGTGTGTGTTGGGGATGGTGAACAGCGCAGACTCACCATTGTGTGACATCAGGGAAAATGTTAATGCCTTTGGTCGTTTTTTACTGTTATGTACAGCTCTAGGGGCACCATTTATAATTCATTTCCAGATTTAAAGTGCACAAAAGAAATGCTGCAGACTTACTGGGGACCAGTGGCTAAGCCACGTAAGCAGTGTAGTAAATCATGCAGCACAGGCACAAACACACACACACACACACATATGTGCACACACACACACACACACACATGCACACACACACACACACACATACATATGCGCATACACACATATGTACACACACACACTTACACACATATGTGCACAGACACACACACACACACACACACACACCTAAACAGGGACAGTGACACAAACACACACAAGATTTCAGTTGTATTCAAACAAAGCTAGCTCTAGAGGGAATCACACACATCACTGTGCACCCTTTACATGATGGAAGAGTTACACACACACACACATACACACACACACACACATACACACACACACACACACACACACACACAGAGTGATGCCATGGCAACGTAATTTCCCTGCGTCACTGCCGTCTGTGTATTGCCTCCTGTGTGTCTGCTCATGTAATGCCTCCACCAGAGCCTTCAGTCCGTTCGCTCGGCCCAGAGCTTCTCTCGATCGAGCTCATGCAGTCTGGAAAATACCTCACGTCTGCTGCTGTGGGTACCGAAGCCTTTACATGAGCACGCAGGGAACTTTTCTCTCAGCAACCAGTCTCTTGTGCTATTTGCCTCTTTGTCATCTCTCTCTCTCTCTCTCTCTCTCTCTCTTTCATTCTTCTTTGCTCTGCCTGTTACTGTGTTTCCCTCTCCCGGCCCCTCCCCCCAGCCTCACTAAACCATATTCAAGGACAAAGCTCCAAAGACGAGGGGTTTTTGTTTGTTTGTTTCTTCTCAGAGTTATCTGGCCAGATTTTAATCTTTTGCTTTCACTATATCTCTAGCTTGAGTTGTTGTTTCCACCATGAAAATAATTTCTTTGCCATGATGTGAATCTAAGCCATATACATTACACTTCTTATTAATCAAAAAATCCAACAGCTTTGTGTCAACAACTGGTCAGCATACTGGTCATTGTGTTAAAGACATTTATTAAAGAAATGTGTAAATTATATTAGAAACATGCATATTCTTTAAAGAAATGCAAAAATATTCGTTCATCCAGTGGTATGAGTTTTAATAGTTGGACTGCACACAGTACCTGCGTTACAGTAAAGGTTCATGTTCATGTCCCATATCTGGTGTTGCTGAAATGTTTCAACAGTGTATTGTGGGAAAATGTGCTAAATCAGTTTTTGTTACTGTGTTTCATTTCCCTTCCTACCCCTCACACCCCATTTCTCTCCACATCTTTCTGTTCTTTCCCCCCCGTTGGTTTGTTTGTTTTGATTTATCAGAATCAGAATCAGAATCAGGTTTATTTCGCCAAGTGTGTTTGCACACACAAGGAATTTGTGACCGGTAGTTGGTGTCTCTCTTTTCACACAAGTGAAGTATTTACATATAATTTAAAGACAATGTACAGATAATATACAAACAATATACAGACGATATACAGACAATATACAATAGACAATATACAGTGGGGAAAAAATAAAAAATAAAATAAAAATAAAGTGTGCAGAAGTTTTATAGTGCAGACGAACAGTAGTGTGCGGAATGTTCAAAGTGTTCAAAAATACATGACCGTCTCTTCTCTTAACCCTTTCTCTTCTCCCAGACGGCCGTCCGATCGGAGTGGAGGGCATCCAGGTGGTGGGGACAGGGAACCTGATGATCTCAGACGTGCGGGTGCAGCACTCAGGCATCTACGTCTGTGCAGCCAATAAACCGGGCACCCGCCTGCGTCGGACGGCTCAGGGTCGTCTGGTGGTGCAGGGTGAGTCACACGATCTTCTCTCAGATAAACCTGTCCCTTCCCTCTGGAGGAGGCCTGCTGGCCAATCCTTGACCACCAGGATGAGGGATTATGTCCAGTCAGCTTTCGGCAAGAATGGGGAGGTTCTGTAAACCACCTCCATGATGCCATTCTGTAACCTAGCAGATGTAGTTTTTGTATCGCGCCTGATTCCACCAACATCACACGCTTCACATTATCCCTCTGACCAATCAGATGCAGCGTTAAGAGGTTCATCTCAACTTTCCTCTGCTGCACCATTTTCTTACTGACCAGACGTTCACACTATCACAGAGGCTGCAGTAACACTGTGGCCCAGTCAATATTTCAATTTAATCTTCATGATCCATGGGGGACAGTCTGGAGGTGGGGCCTTCAGTACGGAGCACCAAGATGAAAAGTCATGCTGTAATTGTGTGCCAATGTCTTTGATCTCCTCATTGATCACGGAAAGTAGAAAGAATAGCATGGAGGTGTGCAGATGATAATGACCAAGTGGTCATCACACTGTCCTTGCTCTAGTAATGTAATAAGCATATATCTAGCAGTCCAAAGATTGGTGGGTTTTTTGGGGGGTTTTTTTGGTTTTCTTTTCTTTTCTTTTTTTTCTAGGTTCTAGCCTTTCATGAGTTTTTCAGCGGGTGAATGCTGACGGAGGCTAGCGGTCATCAATCGCACCACTGTGCTTCAGGCGTCTCTGTGGGGGGGGGTCGGGGGGGGGTCCATGGGTGTGCAGAGTGGGGAGGGTGTTATGTAGCTTCACAATGGCTGGGGATGGATGAGATGTGTTACTCCGTAGCTCCAGGCTCCACCCGGAGCTCTGCACTAACGTGGATTAGTGCATTTAAAGGATATTAATAACACATCCTCATTATGTCTGTTCAGAGCCATACGTTATTTCTTTCTCTCTTCCTCCGTTTTTCTTTTTCTCTCTCGATCTGTCTTTCTTTTCTCTCTATATCTCTTTGCTCATCCCCGTTGCCGCTCTATCCCTCCGTCCGTTCCATCCTCTCACCCTCTCTCACTCTCTCCAGTCCTTGGCCTCCAGCAGAGCCGCCGAGAGGCTCACATCTCGGCTGCACATGCAGGAGGAGTTTCACTGCATTCATCTTTTTTTATAACAGACCCATCTCCATTAAACTGGTCGTCCTGAGCCTCTGCCGCAGTCTCAGGCCTTTTGACCTACACACTTTTGATTGTTGTGGCTGTCGGAGAGTTTTATTGTCTAAAAGTATTAAGCTTCGCTTATGGATGCCAGCGCTGATGTTTCATATAATAAGTCTAGGAGTAAAAATGATACAGGAGTAATTGCAGGAAAGGAAATTGCAGTATGAAGCAGGCGGCCACTGATCAGACAGTAATCACAAATTACCGGCTAAAGCTAAACTCAACCTAATTAAGAAGTAATTGTGTATCGGGTTTAGTGTGTCTCTCCTTCAGTTAGAGCTAATGGAACATGGCTGAAGGAAAAGGGCAGTTCTACATCATGACATGGGAGGGGGGCGGGGTCAGGACTGGGGGTGGACCTCGCTCCAGAGGGCGAGCAAGGAAAGTGCGAGGCCTCCCTCCCCAAACCTCAAACCTGTTTTGGTACAGTCTTCATATGTTTAATGGTCATGTGTGAATTCTTTTTGTTTTTATGAGTTTCATGAAGGCTTAACCTGAGCTTAGTTCTTCTGTTACGGTAGTACTCTGTCTCTCTCTCTCTCTCTTTCTCTCTCTCTCTCTCTCTTTCTCTCTCTCTCTCTGCTCCCTCCCTGTATTCTTTTCATTCGGTCTCCCTCTCTTTCTCTCTGCCTCTTTCCCTCTCCCTCTCAGTTCAGTTCAAGAAATGCTTTATTTCCATGACAAATATTAATTCTTATATTGCCAAAACTTGCTGTACGCTTGAAAACATAAAAGTACATTGTATAAAAAAGAACATTGTGGAACAATGTATTTGATTAATGATTAATGCATTATACATAACACATAAAATCAACAATCAAGTAGTGCCAAAAAATTGCTGTAAGTTTAAAAACATAAAAGCAGATTGTACAAAAGAGAAGAAGAAAAGGTGTAAACAAACAATAGTTATAATCATGAATGAATAAAGAATTCATGTTTATAGTATCAGTGCCATGGTGTAATCACTCGTCCTTAAGATTGTGGCAGGTGTCAGAGTAGTTACTGTTCTGCTCAGGTAAAGCACTTTTTTTCTCTCTCTCTGGTCTCTCTGGTCTTTACACTCTCTTTCTCTCTCTCTGGTCTCTCTGGTCTTAACACTCTCTTTCTCTCTCTCTGGTCTTTACACTCTTTCTCTCTCTCTGGTCTCTCTGGTCTTTACACTCTCTTTCTCTCTCTCTGGTCTCTCTGTTCTTTACACTCTTTCTCTCTGGTCTCTCTGTTCTTTACACTCTCTTTCTCTCTGGTCTCTCTGGTCTTTACACTCTCTTTCTCTGGTCTTTGCTTTATTGGTATGTTGGTTTATTTTCTATAAAGTATTATTGGGTAACAAGAAAAATAAACATTCAGAAAATTAATAGAATAGAAATAGTTCCCATAATAAAAACAAGCCAGAACAAAAAACAGGAACCAAAGCGCCTGGAGTTTCATCACTCTCTATTATCTCTAGGACACCCTTGAACATCCACACATCTCCAAAAACACCTACGGACATGTACATGTCTACAACACACACACATACACGCACACACACAAACCCCTACGGTATGTTTTATGAATGACTGTCCCTCAGGGTATAGCACTGCAACAAATTGCAGCAACAGCTCCTGTGTCCATCAGGCAAGAAAATTTGCATTTCCCCATTTTTTGGCAACTGGAGGGAATCTAGGATTTGGACTTCAATTTTTCTTATATTTTGAAAATTTTCCTTTAGTGAAAGAGGAAGTGTACCTTCTTCTCTATGTCATTCCAACTAAAAAGCCCTTTTTAATTTTTTTGCCTGTCCTTTTCAATGGTTTGACTGTGATCCGAGCCATATTAGGTTAGGATCTGTTTAGTATCTCTCTTGCAGAACATCTGAGATATTCTGACAGTTTCTCCCTCTCTGTCTGTCTGGATCTCCTCCTTCCAGCCCCAGCTGAGTTTGTTCAGCCTCCCCAGTCTATTGCACGACCCGTAGGCACCACGGCCATCTTCACATGCCTGGCCCAGGGGGAGCCCTCCCCCCAACTCACCTGGCTGAAGAACGGACAGATTCTGGAGCCTGGAGGCCACGTCAAACTCAGGAACAACAACAGGTGAGAGTCCCCCTTCCCAAGCCTCACTCACACTGCCATGGGTTCACTGCCTGTTTACGGGCCTGGATACGGGCCTGGATACAGTTTTGTTTTGGAAGACAAGGTGGTGGAATTCAGTCGGTTGCAGTAAACTCAAACGTTGTAGTTTCCCAGTGTGTTTTGAACACTCTGTATTCTTCAGTGTTAAGTCTTCTCTCTTTTAACATACCTGATCCAGCTCTTATGTGATGGTTTGATTCAGGTGTATTAGATTAGGGAAAGATGCATTCATTTGTAAAGCGTGGGCCAAGAACCTGAGCTGACAGTTATTCCTCTGGTGGCAGGAAAACAGCTTTGGAATCTTAATATAGGTCTGTTGATCTGCTGATCAAACTTTAGTTAGGTGCGTTTCTAGAAATAAATTACTGAACGTGTCACAGCACCTGTGAAGACTCCTGTCTGTAGAAATGTCAGCGTTTGAGCTCTGGGTGTGAGAATTGGATTTGTTCACACAGCCGCCTTTGTCTTTTCCCTCCCTTGTGTGTTATTAGGTTATCTGCCTTTTGTTGGAGACCAAGACATGCTGACTCTGTGTATTGTGCTTTGTATTGCCTCACCGCACCACACACGAAATATGGTAACATGTTTTGTAAAGACGGCAGTGGGCGGCCGGCGCTGTGTGCCGGTGACTGGCTCTCCCACCGTTTTCTTGGGAGGTTTTGTGCTGTTGTGTGCTGCCAGTGACACGGCTGGGTTCTGCGGCCCGGCGAGGCTGCTGACACCATGGTGCCCGAGTGCTGCTTATTTGGGTCAGTGGAACAAAGGAATCAGGGAGCACAGGGGAAGAACCACCCAGGTTTCAGCAGCATCCCCTGCTGAAAATGTTTAGTGCTCAAGACACACACACACACACACACACACACACACACAAATATCAAGTTCCTTAAAGCTGCGAATGCGGGCGTTGAAAAGTGTGGTGTTTCTCTAAGGGGGAAGATGATAGGGTGTCAGGCTATTTGTGCTGTTCCTGTGTGGTGGTCTCTGTGGTCACAGTGGACACTCCTGTGTAGCTGAACATAATGGTGATCACACAGGACAAGCAAGAGACAATCAATGTTTCAGAGCCTTTTGGACAGGCTTGCCTGTGAACAGCTTACTTAAAGAGTGTGTGCACACACACATGCACGTCCACACACAAACAACAAATACACATTAGCACACATGATCAGAGAGTCAGAGAAAAAGTGTGTGTGTGTGTGTGTGTGTGTGTGTGCCTGCATGCTTGCCTGTGTAACAGAGAGACTGAGTGAGAGTGAGATATAATGGGGGTAGAGGCCAAGTTTGAAGTGCAGTGGGGCAAACCGTGAAGGGCAAGGTCACCATTCTACCCTCCTCATGCACACTCACACATAAGTGCTCTCTCAGACTGCTGTGTGTGTAACGGTGCTGAGACACCTTCTCCTGCTCTTCACATGGCATTTGAAAAACGCTTTGCTAGTATCCAAGAAAAGAACGTTTTACATTTATCCTACTTCATTTCTACTTACGGTGTAAAAAATAAATGTAAGATATTCAAATATACATTGCTATGAAATATGAGCTCAAATATCTTTTAGAGCAGTTTGTCATTTACCTCGAACACACAGAGAACCTTTTCAACTGAAACACCTATACTGAGAAAACAGTAGAGTGATATAGAGGGAAGGAGAGAGAGGGAGAGAGAGAGAGAGAGAGAGAGAGAGGGAGAGAGAGAGGAAGAGAGAGAGAGAGAGAGAGAGGAAGAGAAAGAAAGAGTAAGAGAGGGGAAAGAGCGAAATGGTGAGCAAACAAAAGAATAAGAAAATGTAAGAAAGAGGGAGGAAAAGAGAAAGAAGGAGAGAGAAAGAAAGAGAGGAAAAGAGAAATGGAGAGAAAGAAAGAGAAATCTTAGTCCTACTTTTGAAACTTTTGTGGCTCTGTTTTGTGTTTTATCAACAACTCCTCCAGAATGTGGAGATCTTGCCAATGCCCTTGACCTCTGACCTCTACAGCAATCAGTTATTTTGCTCCAAGCTTGTCCACCTGCCTCCCTCTCTCTTTCCGTCTTTCTCTCTGCCTCTCCTTCTCTTTCTGTCTTTCTCTCTGTCAGCCTCTCTCTTTCTCTCTGTGGAATTTCATAAGCCGTAAGCCAACAGCAGGCTTCCAGCAGGGAGAGTGCGTGTGCGTGTGAGAGGAGATCAGAGAATACAACTCCCTCTGTTCTTAAAGAGCTGTACTCACAATTCTGTCTCACCATGCAACTGCTAGTCACAGTAGCACTCCATGAACCCCCCTCCAACACACTCACACACTGTATGTCTGTGTGTGTGTGTGTCTGTGTGTGTGTGTGTGTGTGTGTGTGTGTGTGTGTGTGTGTGTGTGGGCAAAATAGAAAGAGTTTTTCATCCAATTAATTAAAGAGAACGAACATAGAAATTGATTCTACTTGTCTCACAGCAGCTCAATATCCAGACAGACAATACCTCCCCTCCCTCCTCAGACTTCCACAGACACCTCCCCTCCCTCCTCAGACTTCCACAGACACCTCCCCTCCCTCCTCAGATGTCTACAGACAACACTACACCTCCCTCCACGGACGCCAAAAACTGACCTCCTACAGAAACTTTCAAAGAACAAATTCGCAAAATCAAATGCCTCTCAGTAGGGAGTATTCGTATGTAAATTTGAATGTTATAAATATTCAAATACTTGTTTTCACTCCTCCTGGTTGAAGGAATGATCTCTGACCATCGGTGCTCTGGTACCGTGATGAAGAGGAGGCTGTTCTGGACGTTATATATATTCCCACTGAAACACACAGGAAAGCAGAAGGCAGGTGGAGAACAGCAGAGACAGATGAGGAACGAGTAAAAATATTAAGTTGTTCTAGAAACTCATGTACCATGAGAGAGAGGAGAAGATTTTAGAGGTAGTGAGAAATATATGTAATGGAAGAGTGGAGGTTTTCAGATAAGCTCTCTCTCTCTCTCTCTCTCTCTCTCTCTCTCTCTCTCGCTCGCGCTCTCTCTCTCTCTCTCTCACTCTCTCACCCCCTCTCTCTCTCTCTCTCACTCTCTCTCTCTCTCTCTCTTTCCCCCTCCCCTCTCTCCCCCTCTCTCTCATTCTCTCTCTCTCTCTCCATTCCCACATTTATTCTGTCACAGCTGTACCACAACCCTGCTGTGTTCTTCAACATAAAAGAAACAGAGTCAGAAATACTATAAAGGGAAGGAGAGCAAGAGAAAGAGGCAAAGAAAAATGTAAAAAAGTGAAAGTCGCGTCTGCAGGAAGCCAGTGGTGTTCATATCCATATTTTTGTATTCTGCACCTTTAACTGTTAAATGTTTTATTTTCTCATCTCCACAGGATTAAGAAAGAGGAAAAAACCTAATTATGTATTCAGCCCTAATAATACACTCACACCTAGTCATACATGTACTCACACACACACAAAAGGGAAGGGAACAGAGGTACCAGTGGGACAGCACAAATCTAGCGGGGTGTTTGGCAGATGGGTGCGGTGTAGTGGAAACCTTCCTAGTTTTGCCTTTTGCACTTCACTAAACTGTTCTAAGTCCCAGTCCAGTGTACAGACAGGAACACAAGAGCACTCCGTTTGGGTAGGTCTGTTTTTCTGGGACAGAAGGTTCACCAGTGTTGGCTGGGTTGTTCGTTAATGGTGTGCCTGCCTACGTCTTACTGTATCTTTCTCATGCTTTCTGCTTTCCTCTGCGAATGTCTGCTTGTCCAAATCCTCTCTCTCTCTCTCTCTCTCTCTCTCTCTCTCCCCCTCCATTTCCCTCTCCCTTTCTCGTTATCTCTCTTTCTCTCTCTACTTTGCTTACCTTCTCTCTCTCGCTCTCTCGTTTCATCCATCTCTCTCTGCTTCCCTCACCTTCTCTCTCTATCTCTCATTCTCTCTTTCCATCCATCTCTCTCTCTCTCCTTTCCGTCTCTGAATATGGCCCAGAGGAGTAACATTATCTGGGTAGTGGCTGCTTTCGCATCGATCGGCCGATCCACAGAGTAAACACATCAAACACAATAACCATCACTAAGGCTACTGCAGGCATGTTCCAGCACAGGGGCTTCCTCCACCAACGCTAAGCCAAAACTTTGTGTTTTTTCCTCTTCTCCTTCCACCCTGCCACACCCTCCTCTGCTCCGCCCCCTCCCTGCCACTCCTCTGCTCCACCCACCTCCCTGCCACACCCTCCTCTGCTCCGCCCCACCCTTTTTTTTCTTGACAGCACGCTGACCATATATGGCATCAGCCAGGAAGATGAGGCTATATACCAGTGCGTGGCAGAGAACAGCGCCGGTTCTTCTCAGGCCAGTGCCCGCCTCTCTGTGCTGTGGGCCGACGGGCTGCCTGGCGCTCCTACGGGCGTGCGTGCTCGTGCCCTCTCACCCACCTCCATCAGGGTGGCATGGGAAGAGCCTGCCCAAAACACACAGGATATCATCGGCTACGTGCTGCACATCCGCAAGACAGCAGGTACGACACACACGCACACAACACACACATACATACACATACACACACACGCACACAACACACACGTACATGGAAGTCAAGGCAGCCAGTTTGCTGTATTTTAAGATCTTTAAAATCTGTTGTCCTCCTACAAGTTGATATTATGAAGTGAATCATTTTCTCCTTTATTAGAATATTTCAGACCAGACTAGTGAATTCTCTATAAAAATGTAATGAACTTCTAACACAGTTTGTTTCAAACATGTTTAGGGGTTTGTCTGGTTTGTTTTGGAGGTGCCAGTAGTCATAAGAAAACAAGCCTACAGAAGACATGAGCCAGAAACCTGTCATGACTCTGCTGTGAAACACTTATGATTATTTTATGAACCTGTTATGAATTGCCCTTTGAGTAAATGAACAGCACGCAGGAGGTAGTTCTTGGGGGAGCTTTCCTCTTGTAGCGGCTGAAGCACTGGTACATAATGGCTCCTGCCCCGTTTTAACACCTCCTCACTTCGAACCCCCTCCCCCAGAGCAGCAGTGCACAGACATTCATTACATGATCTGTTATTGCAATAACCATCGAATAAAAGGCAGCAATGAAACAGCTGCTCCAGATATGAAACGATAAAGGAGCTGGATCTGAACTCTCACTGTGTGTCTGTGTGCATCTTTCAATTGACCCAGTAGGAATGGAATATCTGGAGTGTCGAATCAAATCTTTTCTAAAGTCTCTCTGTGTGTGTGTGTGTCTCTTTTAGACCCAGTGGAAATGGAATATCAGGAGGCGGTGAGTAAGGTCACGCTGCAGCAGGTGGTGGGTGATCTGGAACCTTCTACCAGCTACAGCTTCTATGTGAAGGCCTACACCTCCCGAGGAGCCAGCAAAGCCTCTACCAGCACCCAGGAGAGCACGCTGGGAGAGGGTGAGAGGGCATACACGTGTGCTTCACACACACACACACACACACACACACACACACACACACACATGCACCATTTGTATGCATGCACACACACACCACTCGTGCACACATGCAAACGCATATCACACACGCCAGGCATGCACCCACGTAAATCTCCACGCGCACACACACACACACACACACACACACACACACACACACACACACACACACACACACACACACACACACAA
>JAOYMR010000019.1:9346223-9360016 GCA_025802075.1 Tenebrosternarchus preto
CTCACGACGGCGTTGCAGCAGATTCCTCTCGGTTGGCATGGTGACCTGTTGGGCCGTGGGCTGTGTCGCGACCTTCTGAAACGACTTCGGGTCTAAACAACCAACATAGTCTCACACACACACACACACACACACACACACACACACACACACACACACACACACACACACACACACACACATACCATGCATATACACCACGTTAACTGATGTATTCTAGCGATGTCCAACCACAAACCGAACCACGGCCTCAGTTTCTCGAAGTCTGAGCTTTGGGAAGGTCAAAGAAGAGTGAGAGCAATGATGTATATGTGTAACGAAAAAAACACATCAAACCAGGAGGACATTTCATCTTTTATATTCATGTGTAATTTATATTCAATGGGGTTTGTTTTTCTAATATTGCATGAAATACAAGAAATACACGCTCTAACTGATAACCAAAATCACATGGGCTCCAAGTCAGTGCCCAAGATGCATGTTTTATCAGCCAATCAGAGTAAATGGAACCTGTAAACAGATTGTTGTTTATTTTATGAGTTGTTAATTGTGTTGCTTCTAGCAGAGGGGGTGACTGTACCAGCACATAATGAGTTGTGTCGTAAAAGGTCTCTGCTGTTTGTCACTATTGTATGAATCCGTTTGACTTTGTTAATAAATAAAGAAGGCCATTTTCATTAACTGCAAGGTCAAAAGACACTTTAAAACATCTAGTATAATGGTCAATGAATTCATAAGGTATTCGTAATTAATAAACAGCACATTCAAAAGATTATGTTAGAAATTCATTCCAAGATAAAGGGCTCATTGGTAGTTTGGCCCTGAGACAAAATAAATGTAGCATAAACGTCTTTCTGTATAAATAAAAATTTAATAATAACAAATATGTGCAAAAAGGAAAATAAATAACATTAATAACAATTGCGTTAAGAACACTTGCTTTAATAATACTTGCGTTAATAACACTTATGTTAATAACACTGACATTAATAACAGTTGCGTTAAGAACACTTGCTTTAATAATACTTGCGTTAATAAGAGTTATGTTAATAACACTGACATTAATAACAGTTGTGTTAAGAACACTTGCTTTAATAACACACAATTGCGTTAATAACTCTGGTGGCCTGACGTATCAATGCGCTCCGATTTCGTGTCGGTGTGTATCAGTACCTCCCCTCCGTCTGCCCGCAGTGCCGGCACCCCCCTCTCTCTACACGAAGGTGGTGAACTCCAGCGTGGTGCAGGCGGCCTGGGAGGCCTCGGCGAAGATGGGCCACCACGACGGCTTCAGGCTGTTCTACCGCGAGGCACATGCACCACAGTTCATCGGGCCCCTTACCTTCCCCCGCAACATCACCCACTATGACATCTCTCTGCCAGGTGCGGTACCCCAGCATGCCACACACGGGTCTAGGTGGGGCTATCTCTGTCTCTGTGAAACACGCACCTTCCTAGCTCTGGGTGTACATTTATGCTACATTTATACCCTTTACTCTCAGAAATGGATCTTCACTGGACCTCAGGTTTGATGTCAAAAACATTATCGGTGTTGGAAAAATCTATAAAGGCAATATATATTGATTTTCCTACTATCTTCAGTTTGCCACACTCTGCTATTCCAAGTCATGTAGCATATTCACAGTGGGGTAAAAACAGCTTCACATTTTCCATTTGGCCAGTGCAGACGCTAATTAGTTATTTGTATTTCTAATTTCTGCATTAATTGACTTAAAAGTAAACTCTCCCTTTTAAATGGCTTGAAGTACTTTTTTAAGAAAAGGAAAAATATTCTGTAATACAGTTTAAAATAATTCTTCAACATTTTTCATTCAGCTGTTTGAAGTTCTTAAACAAATGTTACATGGGGGTCCTTCTGTCTCCATTCGTTCTTGTTGGCGTTTGTTCAGCAGTATAAAGTCATGTTCAGGTGCCTGCCTGGTTCAGAGACATCCTGCCTGGTTCAGAGACATCCTGCCTGGTTCAGAGACATCCTGCCTGGTTCAGGCGTGGGACTGGGGGATCAGTGTGTGCTTTAGGAGCAAATGGCAGCTGACTGTGATTAGGAGGGTGCAGGAACCATAAATGACACATCTGTGAGCTTGGAAATCACCGTCAATTAAACGCTGAGGCTTTCAGTGAAGCTCAAGCACTAATGAAAAACATGCTGTGTGTTTGTGTCAGTAGATTTATGTGTTATGGTGGTTGTTGTTGTTTGACGGTTTGTGTTTTAAGGAGATTAGAGCAGAGGAATGTGCTCTAAGTCATAACTGACCATAGGCAATTTATAGGTTTTTGCCAAGTCTCTCTCTCTCTCTCTCTCTCTCTCTCACACACACACACACACACATACACATATTCTCTCTCACACACACTCACACACTAACTTTCTCACACACATACACATACTAACTCTCTCTCTCACACACACACACACACTAACTCTCTCTCTCTCTCTCTCTCTCTCTCTCTCTCTCTCACACACACACACACACACACACACAAACTCTTTCTCTCTCACACACAGACTCTAACTCTGGCTCCTTCTTTCTAGACCCAGCAGTGGTGTATGAAATAAAGGTTCTGGCGTTTAATCAACATGGTGATGGCAACGCGACTCTTCGCTTTGTGTCTCTGAAGGAAGCGGTGGAGAAGTCAGGTGACCACTTCAGTATACACATCTTGTACATGTGACTTTTTGTATACGTGAGTGAGAGTGCACAGGTGTAAGTGGTTCGTGTCATAACAGTGCTGTCACCTCTGTCCAGTGCTGAATCCTCCATGTGACTGTCTGAAGGAGGAGCAGACCAAGACTTCCACTACTGGCATCATCATCGGAATCCACATTGGCGTCACCTGCATCATCTTCTGTGTTCTCTTTCTTTTGTTCAGCTACCGTGGCAGGTAGGAGAACACACATACGTATTCTACGTATTCTACGTGTTATTGTCTTTGTAGGAGAATTCTCTTTTTTGAGTCCTCTGCTGTGACTAACTCCAAATGTGCCTCTACTGAGTTCTGTTTTTACCTAAAAGCTACTAGCAAAATGGGAAAAAAACATACAAACATACAAACATACATACCCTTTCCCTCCCAAACTCTATTGTTACTACATTTACTACAGAGACATGTGCTACATTTACTACAGGGACATGTGTGTTGTAATGCTTCCCTTCCCCTCTCCAGGTTAATGTTGTGTAAGACAGTACAGGCCACTCCTCCAGTGGGACGACATGCGGCAGCAGTGTTGGAGCCGTCCTCCACTTCCCAGGGAGCTCCTCCCACCAACGGCCTGCACGCCGCCTGCCCGGGCCCCTGCTCCGAGGCCGATGGGGCCCGCCACAGCACCAAGGGCCTCCCAGGCTCGGGTGAGAGGGAGAGGCTCGTCTCAGGTTCAGGCAACGCCGCACACACGGTGAGTGCTAGGTCTACTACAGGTGAAATGTCCTCGTGGCTAGCAGCTGCTGCGTGGACCTAGAATTGAGCCTTGTGGGACCCCTTCAAGATACTGAATAACACCTGGCTATATAACCACACAGTGTGTCAAAGTAATTATGACAACATAGGTAGCATATGAAACCGTCTGTGAAAGTAATTTATTAAGCTTTAACATAAAAAACAATCAAAAACTAAATACCGAAGTTGAAAGGTAGCTGAGTGACTTGTGTACAGTAAAATGTTATCAAGAAAGTGTGGATTAGTATGGTGCAAATTGAAGCTCAAATCTGTCACAAAATTTCTTCAAGAGCATTTCTTGGGGCAAGTGCATTAAGATTTAATTTAGATTAAGATTTGTTCTTACTTTAGCCATGTTAGCCTCTAGTACATCTTAGCTACAGATGTGGTCAAACCCCATTTTAGTCTTCATACTTGCTTTGGGAAACTGATTTCAGATCAAAGTAGCACTTTAATATCTATAGTATTAAGTCTTTAAGTTATATAAGCTTAGGGGATCGATTTACTTGACAAAGGTGAATGCACAGTAGCTTTAGGTCACTTGCTCATTGGTGTATGTGTGCGTGTGTGTGTGTGTGTGTGTGTGTTATTTCAGATGGAAAACTTGCTGGCCTCATGTTCACTCAATGAGACCCAGATGTCCACTCTTCCTCTGGATGACTTCAGCCTGCTGGATGAACATGAGGTGCAGTTCCACAAACGGCCAGCAGAGGCCAAGCCAGCTGAAGGCTGATGACTTGATGAAGACTCTGGAGCTATAAGCCCTTCAATTTCACTCAGACTTTTCTCCCTCTCAGGTCAACCGAAGTATTTACTATTTTTAGTTCCCTTTTTATTGTGCAAAGAGTTTATAAATGTTAAGTTCCCAATGTGGGAATCGCTGGACTCCATAACTGGGAGGGCCTCCATAGCTTGAGAGTGGGTGTGGTTCTGTGACAAACATCTTCAATTTCTTCATTGGAAGGTGAACAAAATGAGGGATTTTTTCTCTTTACCATCCTTAGAAAACCGGCAGTACAAAAAATGACGTACATCTTCTCTTGCTGTAAAAAAAATCATAAGAGATTTATTTTTTCTCATTCTGAATAGCCTATTTTTCTTCCAATTTTTTTTGCTCCATTTTTTTAAAAGTGTTACTGCCTCCTCTCTGCCTACCAATGATTTCATAAACCCATCCAGCAAAGACTATGGCCTTCTTCCAGGGACTAAACCCTATTACTCTGTCTCAGGATGTTTTTCCCCGTGATATCAATATATATTTTTCTTTAATCAGTCATCAGCCTCCAGGATTTAAGCTTGGCTTTGTGAACCCTGGGATTTACAACAGAAACCTACCTCAGCCGGAATGAATGTGTTATGGGAAGCTTTTTTCGGATCTGTGTCTTCTAGTCTGTTCTGTTTCTTTAAAGTGTCAAAGCATTTGGTCAAAAAGACGAGAAACAGGTGCTGCGCTACCTCAGATGTCAAGAACACCATTCTCTCACTCACTGAGGTGAAACAAGGAAGAAAAAATACCTGACATATAGCACTTCCAAACGTTGAAGTCAATGTTCTACCTCAAGATAACAATGTTGTTGTTGTCATTGGTCTTTTTTTCATAATGAAACATGTATTCTTTTTGTGTGTTTGTGTGTGTGTGTGTGTGTGTGTAAGATCCTGGCTTCCCCTTGTTGATAAATTGCTGTGTTTGGATATGTCAGTACCTCATGCAAGTTGACAGACAACATCTTACGAGTTTTTGTAGGATTTTTGTGTTGTTTTTTGTTTTCAGGTACTTTTTTTTTATTATTATTATTATTACATTTTTCAGTTGGATGAAAAAAACTGTTAGAAATGCATTGCACTGCTACTAATGATTTCAGGATAATTTTATCTTTTAATGTTTAAATAATCTGCCATTCACCATGCTATCCCATGTACACAGTCGAAGAAAAGGCTACAGCAGCGTTGAACATGGATTTGCTTATCTTGTATGTACATACAAACACCTGTGTGCTGGACCTGTGTAATTAGAACAAGTGACAGAAAGAGACGGGAAATAATTCAGTGTATGTATATATATATATAATATACTTAAGAGATTTAAGCACAGATTTACTGTTGGGCCTGCCTGGGTGTTGAAATTAGGTGGCAGGAACATAGACTTGGTGAAAAACATGTGGCAGGACTTCGCAGTATGATCTCGGTAGTGCGGTACTAATTAGTCAGTCCCGCTGGGAGGCATTTAATCAGGAATTTTTTTGAAAATCCAGTCCGCCTGGCCTGCCATGCCAGTTCAGCTAGGAAGTTCAGGGTCTGTCACTTATCATGTTGGTTCTTCCCACACACATCACTGCTTGGAAGAACAGAGTTCCATATGATTGCAGATTCCATCACCCATGCAGACACATGCTAGAGGCACTCCCACATGCCATTCACCCTCCACCACACACGTTCATACATGCTAGGCTAGGCTAGTCGTCATGTGGTGAAGCCACGCACACTCGAACCCCTACTGAAAGAGCAGGTATTCCGAGGGTGTGTTCACACTGTTGGCCTTAGCTCCAGTGTCATTTACATAACAATACATGTAACCAGTCCACTTTTGTGGTTGTACACAGTGGAATCATATTTAGGCAACTATAATGATGTTGAGTATACAGCAGCGTAAAAGTGACATGTTTACTGGAGACAGTAATAGTTCATACATGTAGAAGCTGTTGTTGCGATGACAAAACAATCTCCTAGTACCAGCGTTTCATAGCAGAAAAATGTTTTGTTATAAAAATATTGTTATATGGCTCCAAACAAGAATAGTCTATAGTTGTCATTATCATTACTAATAGACTGAGTGTGAACCTACTGGCATTGAGATCTAAAGGAAAAAAAATCTAATCATAGAAAAAACCTAAACCATAACTTAAACTATAATTTAAAGTTTGCACACACCCAGTGGGAGACTGTAACTGGAGTTTATCCCACAGGAAAAATGCATGCGTCTCCTATCGTGTGTCATCAGGCATCTCCTCCTCTGTGTTTCCATGGAGCCGGGCGGAGCAAGGGTAGATCAAACACATCTGCATGCTGCAGTGCCCATTCTCTCCCGTGCCAGGCGAGCGAACAGTGGCCTAAGGGTCTTTCCTTTACTGTGCCACTCTGTCGTTCATGAACGTGAGACGCTGCGTGAGCGCAGGGTCACGTGAGGCTCGCTAGCGCCACCTTTCCTTCTGCCTGTGGGGTCCAATCCCTTCTACAGCGATGAAAGGACCTGCTTCCTCTGAACAGGAAGCAACATCAAGACCTAGTCCTTCATCCCCTGTGATATCCTACAATGCCCTGGTGCTTTTATATGTGTAGATTTTTTCCTTTTGATAACCTACCTCAAAACAGGTGTCATGCTCTCAGGTCATTCTTCCACTGAGGAAGAGTTTTTTTCTATGATGTGCACACACACACACACACACACACACGAACACTAACACACAAACGCACACACATACAAACACACTCATGCATGCACACTTTCAGCACATCAGAAGAGAGGAACCTCTCTTTATGTCCTTTAAGAAGAGCAGTGACATGAAAAGTACATACATTCTTTTCTAATTATGGCCCATACTTATCAAGCATCTTCAGATGAAAACACTGATCTGAGATCATCTCTCACTAGTCTCTATAATTGTAATCAGGGCTATGTACATTTTATAAACTGACTCCAGATTAGCACCTTTACTCTGATCAGTTTGATAATGTATGGATGTGGAACATTTGATAGGTGTTTTTATTTCTTTTAAACATATTGTATAAATAATTTTGTTTAGGTTTATGCACTTCATCTCCATTCTGGCTCTAAATCCATGAAAATACATCCCCATAATGACCTGTGGGATTACCAAGCACGCACGCCAAACACTAAAACATTCATGGTTACTTGTTTACAACTGAAGTTGAATATGTGTGGCTCTCTGCATGTAAATACTAACCTAAAAATGTCATACATTCAAACCACATTGCGACCTCTTTGGTTGACATTTAAAGAAAACCCTTTTGATAATGAGTGTGTTGCCACCGAAAACAGTCCCAAAACAGTGTGCAAAAGCTTTCGCAGGAAGAAGTTGCGTATATATACATATATACATATATATATATATATATATCAATATTGGATTACACATGTGAATTATTGAAATTGACATCTGAAGCACTGTGTTGTCTTCAGACTAAAGTGGTGGAGTGTTCAGTATTCTCTTTCTTTGTATATTAGGTAGCTGAACCAATCTGTCGTTGTATAATAGACTTAAACAAAATTGTACCAAACAAAACGGGGAGATGTGGTTAAATGTGCTGTGAAGCTTTGTTCTTATTGCTGGGAGTTCTGTGTGAACCATCAGTTGTTCAGTTCTTGTGCACACGACACTTCAGGAAAAGTTCCGTTTGTGTTTGTCCTGCTTCGCGTCTTAAACCAGCTCTTCGGATCTTCGGCCGTTGCGTAGCACAGTTGCTAGCTGGCCGTTTTTGGTTGGTTTTGGTTAATCTCAGGATTGTGTTATTTTCTCTTGCGTGTTTTTTTTTTTTTTGAAAGCCAGCGTATTTCATTACATATGTTAGAGTTCAGTGACGATAGTAGTTGAGCTGATGAAAAGAAGCCGTGGCATAATAATCTTGTATTTATTAATATTGCGTATGTTGTGTATTTATTGACGGCTGTCCACGTTGCTGTGTACTAAAGCCTCTGATGCTTCTCTTTTTTATTTTTTCAACAAAAAGAACATTCTAGATGTTTGCTTCACCAGATGGTGTACTTCCAGAGACAGGTACAGGGCACGGGTTTAGCATAGTTTAGGAGGGCACCGTGAGACGACCATCATTAGTCCTCTAGAGTCTGACATCTTCCACTGCCCGATAGTGCACCTTTGTTCAGGTTGATGCCTGCTGAGTTTTGGTTTGTTGACCTTGTGCATCGCAGCTAAAAGGGATGCTAGGATGGACTGTTCCGCTCCGAACTGTGATCATGGACCGACTGGGTCCAACAGTCACCTCAGGAGATTATGCCTTTCTTTTACTTTTTTTTTCTGACTAGTGGGCCTCAAACGCTGAGAATCCCCACCACCGAGCATTAGTGCTGCAGACGGAGGGGAAGTGGGCTAGTTTTTGTTCAGGGAGTTGCCAAATCCTCTGTAGGAGAGGATGAACTGGGCGCCTCGTGTCCCTTTGGGTGTGTAACAACCACTAGCTCCCCCCGTCCTCTCCCTCTCTTTCTCTGCCTCAGTTTGGGTGCAGGCCGGCGGTTACTGCCGGTCCTCCAGGCAAACACGGAGCTAATCACTGTTGTTTCACACATGCTGAGCTGCTGCCCCTAATCCCTGCATCTGAAGCGTCTTTCGCTGAGAAATCGGATACAGCACCATGTGAAGCTGATCCACGACCTCACTGGTGGCCCCTGCCCCCTGTCTGTCCTTTGTTTTAACTCAGCACGGTCCTTTTGTGTTTGCCTGCATAATCCATAAAAGGACAAGGAAAGCATTACCTTCTATACTGATGGCCCTTCATCATAGGGCCTGCTAGACACTCCCACAGCACACACACACACCCCTCTGCAAAGAAAGGCCCATTTGTCAGGAGCAGATCATTGGCAAGAATTCCCGTCAGAGACTCAGGGATGGACCACTGACATGCAGCACCCTCGGTTAGTGGCAGCGCTATGGCAACGTGGACCCATTTTGCCCCACGGAGGGAAAATCAAACTCTGAATCTGTAAAGCAAACACTGTTTTGTGTGGGACCACATGTGGCCATCCCGGCTGTCTAAGCCTCATTCATGGCTGGGATTTCCCATCCAAGCACACTGCTAAACAGTCTCCCCCCTCGTCTCCCACAGGCCGATCCTCACACCCATTGCTTTGTTGTTTTTATTGTTTTGTTTTGTTTTGGGTTTTTTTTTGCCGTTTATAGCAGCCTGGCCCTCGTCCACGAAGGCCGCGTGCTTTCGCAGGTGCTGATGTCCAAAATCTGCTCCAGACAAGCTCTGCTACAATGCAGCCACTCTTAACTCGTGGTGAGCCTAATCCCGTCATCCTGTGTTAGATGCCATCAAACACTATCTTGATGTCATGTTTACTGGACGTTTTGACAAGTTCTCTGTGGTTATCTCTGCGAACAGTCTCACTGCCACCTGCCACAAGACCTGTGGTCATGACCAAGGAACTAAAACACTCAGAGCATACTCAGAGTACACACTGTATATTTCCATTATAGATTTTTACTCTATAGTCTGATAAGGAAGCACTGTGTATTAAAGAACCTGGGACCAGTTTCTGTACCTGCTAATCTACTGTCTTCAGGTTAACCATCCTTTGCAATAAATATGCAGTTTAATAATTGATAAATATGTCAGTGATAATGAGCATATCAAACCTGTAGTCAAATATTTTTCATCATTGAATGAATTATGTGCCATTCAAGAGTCTTACCCAGAGCATTTGTATTACTATAGTGTTGGAACATAAAAATCCAAAACAGACTTCAAAAGGTATCTGTACTTTGCTGTTTTGTATTTTCACTGGGATAAATATCTGAGCATATCTCAGATAAGTTGACATATTTAATCACTGAGCCAGTAACTCAGTGATTTTTTTGAAATCATTTAAAATCAGCACGAATATTTCCTCTGTCAAACATGTTTAAGAGTGATTCTCTGTTTATGGATTGATTTGCTGTCAAAACATGCACTTATCTGTAAAGATGTTTTAGAAGCGAAGCATGAAACACACACACACACCCCCACGCAAGACTGAAAAAGTGAGTCACTTAGTTATCTAGCGAAATGAGTCTAAGTTTTAGCCTAGTGTTGCTAACCCCAGCCCTCTCTAATTAGCTGAGTCTACGTCTGCTCTTAGCCTAGCATCGCTAACCTGATGTAAACCCTCTGTGGCAGCAGTGTTGCGGCCTCTTCTGTTCGGTCACTTTAGCGACCCCATGCTAATCACCTCCAATGTAATGTCACAGCAGGAAAGAAATAACGGCAGGGGCAGAATGGAGGTCTATACAAAGCCAAACTATGAACCACCAGTCTGTAATCTTCAACCTACGAGAACTACTACAGAGATGTGACACTGTGTGTGGACCTGTGAGGCTGGAATCAGAGGCACAAAGTAACACTCATACAACAAGCAACAGGGAAATGGGTGATTCACTTACCTCTGTGTCTGTCTGTCTGTCTGTCTGGCCTCAATTGGTTTTCTGCAGGTGACCATCAGTGTGAATCAGGTTTCTAACCCGACGAGGTTCACTTCCCTGTGTTTGTTTGGAAACGCTGCCTTTTTGCAGATCTGTGTCTCCCCCATGTTTAATATTCTGTAATTAATTCTGACCTCTGTTGGGTCTTGATTATCTGCTTATACAGTTGTATGTATGCATATGCACTGGTGTGTATGTGTGTACACATATGAAAACATAATAGACCGTTTTTAGTGGTTTGTATTGTTTTAGGGTTTCCTTGTGCAACATTGATTAAAAAATACATCAATGATGGTAATAAACTAGTTCTAGTAATAAAAGCAGCATGGTGTGTATTTCTTGGGTACTTCCGTTTCTGTATTTTTTCCTGTGTGTATCCACATATGTACATGCTTGTGTGTGTGTGCGTGTGCATGTGTGAGTGTGGGTGGGTGAGAGTGAGAGAGAGACAGAGAGAGAGAGAGACAGAGAGAGAGAGAGACAGAGAGAGAGAGAGACAGAGAGAGAGAGAGAGTGTGAGTATTTGTTGATGTGGGTGTTATTTCCCTCGTTGCTACTTTGCTACTGCCAGTGTGTCTCCAGTAACTGCAGAATGTGATGTGTTTCACATGGATTGATTACACTGTGTGGGAAAAAGCCTCATGAATAATTTACTCACGCATCCTAGCGCAGTCATTTATAGGCTGCGACTCTTCAGAACACTTCATTTTTCATTTTCATTGTAAAACCGTCGGCACAGAGCGAGTCAACGGTACGTTAATCGTTTGTCCACAAACCACAGTTTAAAACGCAGCACCTATGTGCATTATGTTAATGACAAAGTAAGAAAAAACGCTTTCGTTCGGAAAATGACAGACCATGTGAAGACTCTTCATCAGACCAGTGATGTAGAAGGGTGGTGTTTGGGTCACCACTTACTTCTGCCTACATATCAGCCAGATTAAGAATTTTAATCAGGAGCCAAACCCGTGCAGCACTTGATTTATTTGGCCTTTTACTTTCATTCATAGTCGATACATGATTCATCAAACTCCATAGTTCACTTTTTTACAGTTCATCCCCATCATTAATCTCAAGTACACATAAACACGTATTTGGCACCGCCTGCCTCATTTTGGAAATCTGGCATTTCATTTTGTTTATGAATAATCTTTAAATGTATCTTTAGGTTTTGAATAATTCATTGTTAGTCGTTTCCCAGTGTGCCTCTCATAACCCTCAGCAGTGGTGATAGGCTGAGGGGCAGGAAGCGGCACGCTCAACCGTCTGGGCGTGTGGGACGGCGTCTGCAGCTCGTCACACGGCCCTGCACGCTCCACCCGCCGGGTGTCTCAACGCACCTCGAAGAAAACGCTAAATGCTCGATTCTATCAAACGCAGCCGCGCTGTCTGGTGAAGCCGTCTCACAGACTCGGGGAGACCAGTGCAGAAACGTGGATCCGGTGATACGCCTGTTTGCATGATCTTTATTAGGCCTTCAGTTCTCTCATGTGCATCTGTGGCTGATGGCAGGAGCTGAACACTGATGCCAAAGGAACAAAACAAAATTGTCAGGAGTAACTAGAGTCGAATGGATCAGTTTAATAGGATGTTGCCTGTGGATGCTGTCCATGCTCTGTGCAAACACTGGGCTCCACCCACAAACAGCGTACCCCTTTCTCTGGATCTCTCTCTCTCTCTCTCACTGTCTGTGTTTCTCACTCTCTCCCAGGGTGCTGTTTTCCAAGATATTGCAATACAGTAGTGCATTTGACTGCATCCGCAACCAAATGAGTCTGCATGCATGCAGCACGCACACACACACACACACACACACACACACATACACATACACACACACACACACACACACACACACACACAGAAAGACACATTTTGTGGTGCTGCAGACTGACAGTAAAGAATAATGGCTCAGTGGGAAGGAGAGGAGTGGGGAACATGCTCTGTTCTCTCCAAGGCAAATGATGCAATCTGTGATCATTTCAATGGGTTAATCTTACTTTAAACAGCTGTCCCAGCTGTCACCTTATTTAATTCGCCTGTTATCCTCTCCCCAGGTAACCAACTATAGCTGGTTGATTTTATTCATTGTTTGCTTTGTCACTAGGTTGTTTTTCTAGCCTTTCCATAAGTGGTCAATTGCAGGCAGTGTTGGTGATTACATAAGCTGCTCTCTTTCTCTCTCTTTCTCTCTCTTTCTCTCTCCACCAACCTGCAGTGCTGGATTCTTCATTATTTGTCTCTTTGCTGTAAATCAGTGGAAGCAGGAGCTGTTTTCCTGCAGCACACACAGAACAGCCCAGGGTGCCCATATAAACCAGTGAAACCTAATCCCCAGCCAGGTCACCTCTGTTAGGGTTCTCTCGGCCCTGCTGACCTCTTTGTAATTTCGACCCAAACAGAGAGGAGGCACCCCTGGAGGGAGGGCGGGAGGGGATAGAAGACCAGTGAGGGAAAAAAGGAGGGAGGAGAAAGAGAGAGAGAGTGTGTCAAGCAGGTCAGAGGCCTCCTTTCCTGCCCTCCCGACCCTGAAGTTCGGCGCGTTTCTTCTCCTCCGCGCTCCCTGTCTTTTTCCCTCTCCCTTCTTCTCTTTACGGCTTCCAGATTTCCGAGCCGTGACACGCCTCCCAGGTGACTGCCCGCCTCGCGCTCCACAAATAATCAAAACCACCTTGGCAGCTCCTGCGGCTCCTCCTGGGTAGCCTGTGTGTGTGTGTGTGTGTGTGTGTGTGTGTGTGTGAGGAGTGTGAGCTGAACTCATGGCGAGCGTAGCTCAAAGCATGTGAAATGATCCGCTCCAGAAACACACTGGTATGCTTTTGTCTGAAATAAATCTGTGACCTTTTACTGTGGCTGTTAGTGGGCACCTTATACACAGATAGATCTGTTGGACTGGGTCATTTGTACACACACACACACACACACACACACACACACACCAAAGTCATTAAATTCGCAATCCCATCTTACATGGTCAAATTTCAGTACTGCTACCTGCATGTGCACACATATCACACACTGAAGAAAAACCACAGGCTCCTGGAGAGAGGAGAGGAGAGGAGAGGAGAGGAGAGGAGAGGAGAGGAGAGGAGAGGAGAGGAGAAGAGAGGAGAGGAGAGGAGA
>JAOYMR010000019.1:9366704-9400222 GCA_025802075.1 Tenebrosternarchus preto
CACCTCCCTAGTTCATTTGGAGCTCCCGTGTCCGGCACGGTGGGCCGCGGCGGGCGGGCGGGGGGCGCCCCCGGGGCCCCCCGGGAAGGAAGTAAGCTTTTCTACATTTTGTCTGAAGAGCAGAAATCCTGATTGCCTTAAAGAGATAAGGGAATATTGATATTCTAATTCTTCAAGTGTAAAGGAGACGAACCCCTTTGTGGCCTCCCAGTTTACAAAGAGGTGGTTGTGTCCTTCACCAAGCTTAAAGCAGTAGCTCAGAGAAGAGAACCAGGAAAGAGAAGAGGGGTTGCTCATTTGGTTATAAGCAGAAGTTGTGTGTGATGTACAGACCAACA
Organism: Tenebrosternarchus preto; assembly: GCA_025802075.1. Lineage (NCBI taxonomy): Eukaryota > Metazoa > Chordata > Actinopteri > Gymnotiformes > Apteronotidae > Tenebrosternarchus > Tenebrosternarchus preto. Next base: position 9,367,043 of record JAOYMR010000019.1, read on the forward strand.
GAATACCCATATTTTAGTGAAGATACACAGAGACATAGAACAGGAAAGTCAAAGAGAAAATTAATGGCTGGCAATGCATAAGTTATACGTGAATCTAAATTCTAGATCAAGGCATTAGTTATCACAAAAAGCACAGCTGTGACTGAAATATGCTATACCCTGTTTATAAGACTATAGAATCCTCATTAAACTGTGAATGTGTGCATGATGTAATAAAAACACTATGAAGCCTGACATTTTATACTACTGTCCTGCACTTATAGATACAGATATGATGTGTTCATATATTAGCTATTCTGTTACCCAGATAATGTTAGCAAGCACGTTTCTAGTGAACTTCTTTAACTAAAATTATGAAAATTTAGAGAAAGATAAGGGAACATTTTCTTCTACTTGTAATTCTAAAACTCAACACTGAAGTCCACCAACTTCTACCATTTCTTCCTTTCCATGGTACATAAAGGGTTGGAAATAGTACAATATGTCCTCTACAGTACACAGACAATTCTGCTCATTTAGAGTCTTGCCCAAGGATTCTTACTGGTGTAGCCTAGGGTGTTTGCCTGGATGGGATTGGAACCCCAGAACCCCACAGGAGATGCTCACTTCACTACACCAACCACAGATTTTCCCCTCAAGTACACAGTGTGTTTGGTAATTTAACCCCCCCAAGCTGAACACAAATACAATCTGCTGTACTAAACGGGATGTAAGAGACTTCTGGCAGCCTCAGAGGTGTGGCTGCAGACACCAGCTGGACACAATTAACACAGGAAAGCTGTGAGTCAACTGTGTTCTCATCACCTGCAGCTTTTTACAGGACTGTGACACAAACCACCCTCATGTCAAGAGAAACTATCTTAGCCCAAGTGGATAAACTGCTCAGAGCCAAACGGTTTCCCTTATGTTACTATGGTGTGGACAGAACCTCCTTCTTTTATCTTGTCAGCAGAAGCCCCTTCAGACTGGGTGTCCCTTAAACTTACTTGCACTCCTGATTTAACCGTGTCCTTCCACAAAAGCAGACATGGTGCTGTCCAATCTGACAGCTCCATCCCAGAACCCCTGCCCGTCACAAGCAGGGTCCAAAAGCCTTGCCTCCTCGCCCTTAAACTATATTCATTGCCACTGACCCCTGTCCACTCTTCCTCTGATGATGGGGAAGTGACAGGTAGCTGTTCAAACCCAGCTTGACTCAGAGCCAAGACTAACGTGACAGAATCACGTCGCAGAGGTGCTGTTTGAATGCAACAATGTTCCATCTGTTCACCATCAGACCATCAGCCATGACTGCATGATTCTGGTCTCGCTAAGAACAAAACAGACATACGTTGTGTGCCATGGTGTTAAAAATGCTCCCAGCAACTCTGTCAGAAATTGCTGGAAGAGTTTACGTATCTTGACTCCATGGCCTCCAGCATTCCCACTGGCTGGAGCTGACATGAAGGTCTGGAAGAGTGAAAGGCTGTCAACTGACTGATTGCTAAATCAACCTAAAAGCAGCATTGACCAGTCCTATCCAGTGATCCACCAGATAGCTGGCAAAGATTTGTTTGTATTGTAAAGTCTATCAGGTGGCACATGTCTGGTTAAAAATGATCTTACCCTGTTACAGACCTCAGCATGCAGCAGAACCCATCACTGAAGGACAGTTGTGTGTCACCTCCAAAGGTAAGTAATTTTGTCTTACTTAACGTGTTAACAAGTGACTCAGGTAATAGTAATGATCATAACTTCATAATCCATATACTGCCATGGGTTGCCCTGATAGTCACCTTTTTAAAAAAGCATTTTCACAAAATGTGTGACATTTTTTTGATGTTTTAATGCAAAAAAAAAAAAAAAAAAATCCATAGCAGTAACCTGATACAAACGTAAGTAGACAAATATGTCTGCATCGTAGAAAGGGAGGTAGCTAAGAAATAGCATGTAGCTGAGATTTAAAGGAGTTCAGGCAACAAGGAGCTTTATATACTTCACCTGAGGTGGACCCCGCCCTAATTTATAACAGTCTGCCATTCCAGACACACAGAAGGCACTGTAAACCAAATGCAGATTAATCCAGGCGCAAAACCCTGTTCTCTGCTGAGACCAAGGTATGCAGTCCAGGATCTCAGCCTCTGAAAATGAACAGATCCATATTCATACAAAATATAGGAAAACACTCTCGAAACATGTGTCCACCCTGTGCTTAAGGACTATGCCAACATCAGTAAACATTTTGGAGATTCTGTACACTGTATGTACAAACCAATGTGAAATGGACTCTGCTTATAATGAATAACTTACTAACTAGATAATTTATTATATATTATTTGCACTAGCAGTAATGTAAAACATTCCTGCCACTAAAATATAGTTAAACTACTATAATAGAGGAATTTCTACTCATCTCTCTCTTTCCCTCCCACTCTGCCTCCCTCCACTCCACCACCAATACCACCTGCTTTCACTCTCTCTCTGTCAGTTTTATTCTGTCTCCCTACTTTTGTTTGCCTCCCTTTTCGTTCATTTTATCTCCCCTATTCTCTGTCTCCACTCTCACCAATGTCTTTGTGTGCCATTTCGACCAGAAGTTATTCACACATCAAATTCTTGACCTTGCTGCAGTGTTTGTGTTTGACCCATCCTGTTTGCCGTAGCTCTTAAGTGTCTGGGATTTCAGCCGATCACCCATAGATACGCAGGGATCGGTGGGAGCAGTAGTCGGCACGCTACCGTCTCGGCCTGTAAGGCGCTGAATCGGCGTTGGTCCATGGGTCAGAGGGAAGGAGGGTGAGATGGGTCACTGTTTACCCAGCTGTCACCCAGTAGAGGAGCGGGGGAGTTAATGGCTGGTGGAGGTTGAGGGTGAGCAGCTTCAGATCGTAACAGATAAATTGAACCGGACAAAACCAAACGATGTGATTCTTTCATCACATGTGGATGACACTGGTGTGAGCGTGTGAGAGGGGAATGGAGAAGAGGACGAGTACGTGAGAAAAGCACGGCAGCCGGGCGTTTACGTGTTGAGGGTAGAGGGAGTGTGGGAAGTGTGGGCAGCTGTGGGAACGGAGCAGGATTGATTTCAAAGGCAACTCACACTTCCCTCAGTCTGACTTCTTCCTCTCTCACCTCATCGGCGGACACTGTCTCATCACTACCCTCTTCATCCTCAGGCATGGGATTAATTCTTGTGACCCTTGACCTAATAAAAACTGCACAGAGGAACCTAAATTATTATTGACATTTAAAATAAAATGTATTCAGCACTTTTCAGCTGTCGTAAAACCACACAACTGTACTACATGCATATGGTGCAAGCTTAGGAAAGTCATCTGCAATGACTGAACATTCATTGAAGGAGAAGGAACATGGAAGAGAGGAAAAAGAGGGACTAAAAGACTGAGAGAGGTGCAGACTGCCGGGGGAGCTGAGATAAGCTGAAACTGGGTTGGGGTCAGTCTCAAATCCGTAGTTCAGCTGAGGATGTATTGCACAACGTTGCATCATCTACATGCAAGCTCTTTGTCAGATGTTGAATATACCATGTCTGTTTTTCCTTCGTTTTGCATTATGAGAGTCTATACTTAAATGCTAGGTTGTAGGTGCCACTGGAACTGAATGTCCAGTAATCACTGGCATTGAGGCTCTTTCGTTATAAATATGTGATAAGATCTGAGAGGGATAATAATAATTTGATTCATAAATACTAAATATACCCTGTCAGAAGTTCAAGGTCAGTCAGTCTTGAGATCCTCCTTTCAGTAGCCCAGAATTCTTAGCAACAGCTTGCTCAGTAGTGATCAAATATCTCAGGAGATCTCTATACAGCCTTCACACCAGGGGCACCAAGCTTGGCTGTTAATCACTGAATCAATAGGGAACCTTTAGAACACTTATTCTCTCACCCCAGGGAAGTGCATGCATTCACTGGGCTCTTGTTGTGGTCAACATCAAGGTCACACTGCATTTCAGATCAGTGGCACTGAGCCCCAGGTCTTGATCGCGGCTTCATGGGCTGTGCCTCTGCAGCTATCACTGCCCTTTGTCTGAATGCCAGTGTCTGTCCCTCTAGGTCCTTCTGTCATGAGGCTCTCTGACTTTAACCTTTTCTCCATGTCGAGAAGTCGAGCTCACCTAAAGTCACACAAAGCTCTTGCTGGAGAAGAGAGTCACGTCTGACTCGTGCTGAGATACCAAAACAAGCTGCTGCCAGAACAAAGGATCGCTAAGAAGGGTATACTGCCATCTGCTGGGCAGTTGCAGGATGTTACAGAATGTTGGAGCCAGTGCAAAAAGGACTTTTGCTGTTTACGTCTTTGTTTTTTGAGTAACTGACTTTTTGAGCAAAATATTATACACAAATAATCATTTGTGACTAGTAAAATTATTGTAAAATGATTTTACTGTGAACAGTAAAGGTTAGCATTCACCAACACCATGTGAACAGTAAAGGTTAGCATTCACCAATACCATGTGAACAGTAAAGGTTAGCATTCACTAATACCATGTGAACAGTAAAGGTTAGCATTCACCAATACCATGTGAACAGTAAAGGTTAGCATTCACCAATACCATGAGCAAAAGCAGCAGCACCAACACTCATGCCTCCTTTATATTCTTTAACCCAGTTTAGCAGGAATCCCTCCCCTTGGACATACCACTGAAGAGTGTGGCCATGACTACACCCACAGCTGAACTGAAACGTTCATCCTGCTTTAACTCTGTGACCTTTAACCAAGGCACAGAAGATCTTTCAGTCTCTTTACGTAGAAATGCTTTTTTTTTTATTGATCAAAATTTACGTGCACTGACATCAGCTTGATTGAACCTTCTTGGCTCTGAAAAATGTAACAGATGCCATACATTATTTTCTAGCACTACCCATAAAACATGATACAGCTTTGACAAACTGGACACAGACCTACAGTATGTGACAACACCAGCCTAAAAAGTGCATCATGTGTATTTATGACACCACAAAGCTAATAACAGTGTGAAGCTTTGATGTCAACTGAGTGCTACAGCCATCACCTTTATACTAATATATGTCATTAAGCTTCAGCCATCTTCCTCTACATTGTAAGTAAATCATGCTGCGTTTCTTTTTTTCAGTTCTACTACAGGTTCTTTTTTGTACCACTGGAAATGTGGTCTTAGACGAACCTAGGTGACATTCATCCATGTAGGGGGTTTTGATTAGAATATTTTCTTACCCATAACCCTGCTGGCCTACAGCTGGAACACACTCCCTAGGGAGGTGCCTGGGGGCATCTGGACAAGATGCCTGAACCACCTCAACTGGCTCCTGTCGATGCGGAGGAGCTGCAGCTCTACTCTGAGCCTCTCCTGGATTTCCGAGCTTCTCAACCCAGTGTCCACCTGCACCCTGCAGAGAAAGATCATTTCAACTGCTTGTGTCTGCTGTCTTGTTCTTTTAGTCACTACCCAGAGCTTGTGACCATAGGTGAGGGTTGGAACTTACATTTACCAGTAAATTGAGAGCTTTCCCTTGTGGCTCAGCTCCTCCTTCACCATAATGGGCCGGTACAGATGCTACTGTACTGCAGATGCCGCACCAAACCAGCTGTCAACTTCAAGCTGCATCCCTCCCTCACTTGTGAAGATCCAAAGATATTTGAACTCCTCCACTTGGGGCAAGAGTTCATTCAGTCCACCCATTTCCAACTGAGTACCATAGTCTCCCATTTAGAGGTGCTCATTCTCATCCCAGCCACTTCACATTCAGCTATTCAGCTGCAGACCGGTCCAGTGAGAGTTTAAAGGTCCCAGCCTGGTGACGCCAATAGGTCCACATCATCCTCAAAAAGCAGACATGAAATCCTGGGGCCACCATACTGGACTCCATCCATAACTTGGCTACACTGAGAAATTCTGTCCATAAAAGTTATGAATAGAATCGATGACAAAGGGCAGCCTTGGCAGAGAAACCAGAAACCAGTCTGACTTACTGCTGGCTATGCAAACCGAGCTCCTGCTCTGTTAGTACAGGGCCTGAATGGCCCGTAGCAGTGGGCCCTGTATCCTGTGCTCCCAGAGCACCTCACACAGGATACCCCAAGGAACATGGTCAAATGCCTTGTGCAAAGTACATGTGGATTGGCTGAACAAGCTCCCATACACCCTCCAGGACCCTTGCAAGGGTAAACTAACAAGACCCAGATGAATCTAACAGGACCCAGATTCCCTCACCTGAATTAGGGTTACTGGGGCCTGACCCTGGAGCCAGGCTTGGGGGAGGGGCTCCTCTGCGAGCGCCTGGTGGCCAGGTCTACACCCATGGGGCCCAGCCGGGCTCAGCCTGAATGGGCCCACCATCTTTAGGAGAGACAGTAAAAGAGGTTTGGTACAATGTGGATCGGTGGCATCCAAGAGGGCCTTGACTTTCTGATCCTCAGTTACTAAAACTGGTTCTTTTTCTTTATGGCACTTCAGTAATTCAGTAGGTAAACTGGCAGTGAAGTTTACATTTTTTGTGTCTCTCTCCCTACATACCATAATATTCAGATATACTCTCTAGCAATAACTATGTTAACTCAGGCTTTGGTAGGAGGCAATTGTTGAACTGCCCAGAGAAGCACCCCCTACCCCCCCCTCTTTCTTTCTCTCTTTTCTCTCTCTCTTTTCTTAATCCCTCTGTGCTTTGCTTGGTTATCTTCAATGTAACACCGAAAGAAAATTTGCACTGCAAGCACAAATTCTCCAGTCTCGTTGTTCTAGATGAACACCAGCCGTCTGCACACAGACCTGCTCACCAATTTAAATCCATGAACTGTCATAAAGCAGCTTAGCTTTGCAGCCTAGCGTGCCAGTTCTCTGCGGCTGTCCACACCTTTTCAGACAGTGTTCACAGCCTTAGGACAAAAGTGATGATGTAATTCAATATTTCACTAACCAAAAAACCATAAACTGGCTGCCTGATTACTGGTGTTTGGTTTAGATAATTAACTGTATCACCATTTAGTCATCAAACTGTAGTTATCAAGCTTTAAGCGTTATTTTTATTTTTCATTGAGTTTGTTTTGTGCAATGTTTGTTAAAACAACAAAAAAATCAACAGCCAAAAAAATCCCCCAAAACAACATAACAGCAAAAATAAATAAATAAATACGTAAAATGCAAGAATGATAGTCTTTATGTCTCATACACCATTCACTCCTAGTATTATTTCAGACCCACATCAGGACCACCACATGTTCACCATCCTCTTTGCTGCTCTCTTTTTTCGACTAGATTGATCTTTGGTGGGTCTTTACACTGCATTACGGGAACCCCTGTAACCATCCAGATATTACTGTATTCGACACTACCATTTTCTGATAACCAGGCATCACTGAGGAACTCAAGGCAGCTGGTGCTCACATTAAGAATCTACACACATTGATCATCAATAATTCAGCATGCATATTTTAACCATCATTATGGATAATGGCTAAGAGGATGAAGTTGGATTATGGAATATGCTTGCTTGCCTCAGTAAACAAATAGAACTTTCTAGGATGTCACCAATTTTTTAATAAAAAAGATTTTGAGCCATTTCATGTAGCAGGAAGGTAAAATATACATTTATCAACCTGGTCCCACTTTGCCCTATAGGCTCTGGTCAGCCCTACAGGCTCCAGTCAGTCCCATTTGTCCCAGTCAAACCTGTTGGCCCCAGGTCAGCCTTGCTGGCATGTCTAATATGACTCAGATTGCAGTTTCTTTGCCTCCATATAGTAAATATTCCCTTTGTACTTTCACAATTTCATTGATGCTTGTCATGAAACGTGACTTTGAGATTTGATCAGGTTTTGTGTTACTAGCCTTATGCTATTTCTCTCTCTCTCTCTCTCTCTCTCTCTCTCTCTCTCTCTCTGTCCATCTTGATTGAGCAAAAAGCTGTAAACCAGATTTGTGTTGCCTGCTTCAGTAACACATGGGGCTCCCTGGGGAATCCCTTGGGATGGGACACAGGCAACCCAAGCATCTCTCCCAGAATGCCTCTAAATAAGCATATTTGACCTGACTACATAGTCTGGACATACACACACACACACAAACTGGGAGTATGTGGTAGTCAGGCTTACTATTCAATGAATTTGATTTAAATTCATGATTCACATCTTTCATCCTCAGTACTCAGCAAAGGAGTTGTTTTATCATGCGCCGACATGTACACACACGTGCACATATTCACACATATACATGCACATGCATCTATCTGTCTGTCTGTCTGTCTATCTATCTATCTATCTATCTATCTTTGTCCCTCTGTCCATTGATATATACATACATGTACACTATACATATTACTGTACTTTAACTTTTCTATAAAGACCTTAACACAGAGAGTCACACAGATTCCTCCAGTATGTATGAAGCTCTTTTGACAGAAATCCCAATAATGTATCAAAGTGAAAATGTGCATTGCTGTATGTAAAAGCCTGATCTGGAATGGCTGATACTGTGTTATTGCAAAACACAGAACTAACCACTACTATGTATATATTTTACAGTGGGGCTCATGTGGTGGTTTTTCAAATGCCACATTGCTGCCAAAAGCTTTAGTGATTCTGGCTGTGACAAAACAACCAGTGGCATGCTGGTACTGCTGCATGTCAGGGGGATATGGAGATTTACCTTGCAGTAAACAAGGCAATCAAACTGGAATACAATTCCTGTCATGATTATGTCAACAGTCTTCTTGTCTTTGCGGTGCATCGTTGCTTCTACACTGGAGTGGCAGCCATCTGACCCTTGCTAGCATTACTGTGGTGAATCTAATGCTTGCAGATGCATTTTGATGCATTGTTGCATCCTCATGCATTTTGAAAACTCTGACTGCAGTCTGTTCTGATGCTTGGACACAATTCTGAACCTTTATCCGCAGGTATCACCAAAGACACACCCAATAGCACGATCCCTCTACTGAGATCAAAAAAGCCACATCTATTATTCTGATTCCCTCCTCTGGGATCACCAAAGCCACGCCCACTAGTGCGATTGCCTCCTCTGGGATCACCAGAGCCACGCCCACTAGTGCGATTCCTTCACCAGGTTCACCAAAGCCATAGCCTCTAGTGTGATCTGTCTGCACTCCAAAAGAGGATGTATTGTTAACACAGTGGCCCTGGATAGAGTCATGAATGTGAACTGCACTAAATGGAAATGATAGCTCTTTTTGTGTGTGTGTGTGTGTGTGTGTGTGTGTGTAAGTGAGTCACCAAGAGAGAGAGAAAAAACAGTCAGTCAGAGAAAATTGTAAAGGCAGAAAGAAGCGCGACAAGAACATTTTCTCTCAAGGTCAAACCTGAGAGAGCCAGAAGCTTTTCTGGCACACCTGTGAGAGCCATTCTCCTTCTGGGAGGGAGGTGAATCAGTGGCATTCAATACACTGGTGTCTCTGTCCTTCTAATTTGCATACACACCTTATCCTCACAGTGAAGTAAGTGTCCACGGGCCCTTCGTCATGTAGTGTGTACTGTTTACAAATCAATGCAGATCAATGCTGTTTGCACAAACTTAATGCATAAGAATTTGTTTTCATCTGAGGAGAAAATCCTTTAAAAATACACAAGTCTGCTTTAAATGTTATTGCAAAAAATATCTTCTAATTAAAATCTAATTGTATCTTTCTGAAAACTACAGAATCTTTTGCATTTATTTGTGTGTTTCTTTGTGTGAACCAGTGGCATAGTCAACTGAGGTCGATTCATTAGTGTCTGTTGTGTCTGTGGTACCAGAGGTACGGTACAGACAGAAGGACTTCTGTCCCCATCAGATATCCATCATGATTAATTTATCTTTGCTGCCTGATCAATAATGGCCCTGGGAATATAAGCTTGTAGAGGAATCAATCAGCCAGCTCTTGAAATTGACCCAGTGGTGGCACCTGAACTTGCAGCGTTGCTAAAATGGTTCTGTGATCAATTAGAAAAATAGGGAAAAAAAGAGAAAAGAACAAAGCAAGGAAAGAGGCAGGCATTAATAAAATCCTTTAATGGAGGAGGCTAATAACAGGTTATAAGCACCTGCGGTTATTAGTTAATTATAGGGCATAGTGGTTTACAGATGTTACTGAGATAAAGGGAGAAAGAAAAGAAGATAATGAAATAAAACAGTAATCAGAGGAGATTAAAACCATAACTGAAAAGATGGTGTCGACTGGAAAAAAAAATGTCAAAAGAATTCTCTTCAGCCGCAGGATTAATTTTGACATTGTATGTACATGATATGTGTGTATTTGAACTCTACATAGTGATGCTACACTTGAATAATAATTCAGGAATCCTGCCTATCTCTCTCCCTCCCTTCCCCTCTCCTTGTCAGGTCCTACAGCTCAACACCTGAGCCACTAAGTCAGTCTCATAGAAGGCAAGTCAGACTCTGATGCAGCGAATGGTTAAAGACTTGCACCTTGCATACCTGTATTATAATCTTGCATAGCAGCTGCAAAAGACCAAATGAAAACCCCATAATGGTGCTAATGCAAACTGTGAAGCAAAGAACCACATGGAGGCTTAACCATCATACAGAATCATAGCCACATCTCCTTCCTCCTAATCTTTAATTCCACACTGAATTAACATAAGAGGGATTTGCCTGGTGTAGGCAACACATTCACAGAGCACACCAAATGACCTAAAATGTGAAGGTAAGAGTCACTTGTTGTTTTAGTTCTGCACACTGGTGTCAGACTGAAGTCAAAGCAGGCAGGACTGGATGATTGACAGAGGGAAGAAAATTAGAGAACAAAGCCTTTGACTGTAAAATATAAGAACAAGGAAAGGGAGGAGAGCTGTGCATGGTGAGGAGGCAGGGCATATGTGTGTGTGTGTGTGTGTGTGTGTGTGTGTGTGTGTGTGTGTGTGTGTGAGCTACTTCTGTTCTGCGTGACAGCTCAGAGGCTAGTGGATGATACAGTAGTTCTCAGAAAAGGCAGCCAGCAAGAGTGGAGTCACAGGACGAACTCAATCACCCCTCTGCCAAGTGATTCCAGGAGCGCCCTGCACCAGATGGAAGCCCGCGAGGACTAATCTTCCAGATAATAGACTATGACTGGCTCTGCGCTGCCAGGGATCAATGCTGGGTCAGCGATGGCCAAATGAAAAAGAGATGTTGTCCTTTGTCATTGTGCGGTGCTTGGACCTAAGTGTTCAGTTACCCCTCCATCATCAGGAGGACAGCAGAACCAGCTATCTCAGCTCATACTGGGGTAGAAGGGCTCCCACTCAGAGACTGAGTGGATATTTGTATCTCCAGCGATGCCTGGCATTGCGATCGTAGACTTGTGTGCAGCTGCTAGGTTATGGAAACCCATTTCAAGATGCTCCCAGTGCACAGTTGTGCTGATGTTGCTTCCAGAGGCAGTTTGGAACACTGCAGTGAGAGGTGTAACACAGCATAGGCAATTTTCCTAAACTGTGAGCTTTAGCATTTGGTTGTTCCACTTTGTGATTCTGCATGGACTTCCATGCCTGAGCTGGGTGTTTCCATTTCACAGTAAATTGACCAGGGCAGAAATTGTTCTGTTTACAGCATGGACCATCTCAAAGTGTGTCTGGTGTGTCTTTCTTTTGTCATTTCCAAACCTTTCAGTACAATTACTAATTTACACACATTCAATCTGTTTGCTTTGTTTCTCAGATTTCTTTCATCACCCCTTCAGTACAAAATTACAAATGACCTCATCCACCATTCTCACCATGGGTCAAAACCCATTCTCAAACTGGGTCAAAACAACATATAATATGAATTTGCAAACCTAACCCAACTATAACCCTTAACTCAGATGTGTCTCTAGAACTGGAGTCCACCAGTTCAGTGGTTGCTTTTTTCAGACACACCTACTGAACCTGGTGATTGGTTGGTGAGTTGAATCGGGTGCTTTTCAGCAGATCAATCACCAAACCACCCTGGACTCTCAGGCCCTCTCAGACCAGGGTTTGGTACCACAACGCTACATTGTCTAATGATTCATCCCATTAGTCAATTGCCAGGCGTAGCAGACGTGTCTGATCAGACACCAAACTGCCTGATGTGTGATCAGACACCAAACTGCCAGGTGTGTGTGATCAGACACCAAACTCTGCAGGACGCTGCTACTTCATGACCAGACTTTGACACCCTTGTCCAACTCTAACCTCAGAAACCAAAAACATTTTTCTTTTACTTTAAATAAATGTAAAAAAAAAAAAAAAAAAAAGCGTCTTCTCGCAATCTTGTTGGTCCTCTCAAAGCAAGACAGCACATTCATTCATAGGGAAACTGATTAATATAAAATGATTAATATAAAAAACTGATTCATATAAAATGATTAATATAAAAACTGATTAATATAAAAAGAAAATATAAAAACTGATTAAATAAAAAAATAGACAGATAAAGGTGTACTTGAGTCTCTGCAAATTTGTATTACTGTGTACATTTACAGCAAACATCACCATTAGATTTGTTGTTTTAGCAATGGTATATTGACCATACACACACACACACACACACACACACACACACACCTGCCATGTGCAGCGCACATTCTATTTCCGGAAGCTTCTGTAGCTTCTGTGATAGAACAGGTAGAGTGTGTTGCTAGTACCACCAAGGTAATGGTGATCTGATTCCCAGGAAGCACACATCCTGTCATACTGATAAATATGTACATTGCTCTGATAAGAGCATCATACAAAAGCTCTAAATGTAAAAGCTATAATGTGCATACAGCAAGTAACTGCAGACTGATATAAGATTTAAGATGGCCGTGCAATATTGTGCCTGAGAGCCACAATCAGTATCTTACGCCCAAGAAAAAGCCTCACTCAACAGTTTCCAGTCTCAATTTGAATATGTCCAAAGTTTTAGACATTTTGCGACAGTTAAGACATGTCTTGACATGTACAAACACACACACACACACACACACACACACACACACACACACAATCCAACTGTTCTAAGTATATATCTCTCTTTCTCAGACATACAAATACAGTGCATCATTTACTTGAATATACCTATTGTTAATAAAGTGCATATACACATTTACACCCACACATGTGCATACATTTTGATTAGTTTATTTTAACACATCAAAATTAGCATTCCAACATATTCATACATTTTCACAAAATGCATATGTGCATGTTCTGTTGAACCTACAGTTTATTCACTGTGAGGTTATTGGCAGGTTATTCGTGTATGGTTCTAAAACTGAAGTGGGAATGATACCTGTCCCACGTCGACCACAGCTGCAGCGGAAAATGACAGCTGGAGAAACAGGCAAACACTTTTTATACTGCCTGCAGTGTGAATAATGTGAGCATAAGTGTGTTTAAAAAAACGTGTTCAAATGCTGTGCGATGGTGGAATCTAGTGATGTTGTGAGATTTTTCAAGTTCCCAACATAAATATAAAGCACACACACACGTGCGCACACACACACACACACACACATCAGCTATTACCTTATGCAACAAATCTGGTAGATATCTTATTTTAAACCTGATTGGTCAGACCCAGTCTCACACAGATTAGTCAGCCTGGTACTCAGCTCTTCCCTCCTCTCTAACAACTCACAGCTATTACCATAATTATTCCCACATATGCAAGCTGGAGGCTTTCATACTGATTGTGCAGCTCCTGCCTGTACTGTCGTATATGAGACTATATCTGCATATTTTAAAGATGAAGTAATGACACACTGGGCCTGAAGCATGTGAGTGAATAAATCACTATCAAATCGTACAAAATGTAGGAGTAAATTCACTGGAAAAGAAACCAACAGTGAAATATTACTATCTCTGCAACTAAATGAAGCTTAAAAATGATCTTTTTTTTAAAAGTATTTTTACAATTTGCTGATTTAACTGCAAGTGGTTTTTCAGAAGATGTTGCGTGTGTGCTTCGTAATTCTGTTCATTGCTTACGTTAATGATTAATCGCTAAAAATTAATTATAAGCTGCAGCCCAAGCCTTCTCTTCCAATTCTGACAACCTGCCTTGATTTTGGTATTATTTGAAATGGATTATGTATCAGTTTGAAGTCATTAGAGTGGTGCATAATGAACGTTTAAGTAGAGCTTGAATTCTGCATAGTAGATGCTTGTGTTTCAGTATAATGTTCAAACTACATAAATCAGAATTACAATGTGAATTAGAATTACAATGTGGATTAGAATGAAGAGTGTGCATCACTGTGGGATGTTTAGTACATACACACAGTCTATTGTTTTAGAGCTATCTGTGTTTGTGTGTGTTTACAGCTTACCAAACCCATTTTTAAGGTCAAAGCTCCTTAGACATGAAAGAACTGAGAAGTGATAAAAAAAAAAAATCAATTTTTACAGGGCTTGTAAAAGCAGTTCAAGCATGATACCAACACAGATTCTGTGTGATTCGAGTCTAAATCTTATTCTGTCTTGCTTATTGTGAAGCAACATTCCTTTGTAACTAAAACACACACAACAGTAAAACATTCTGTGCTAGGATAAATGACCCGTCTTATTACAACCAAGAACGAAAAGCAACAAGTTCCTAAAACTTTCCAGCAAACCTGCTGTTTCTGAGTATCTTTCAAGAACACAAATGAAAGTGTTAGTTTTGTCTACGATATACAGCACAATCTGTAAGTCATTTACAACACAATTCCTGCTTTCCTGTTTTTGTTTGTGTGTTTGTTTTTTGGCCAGCTGTTGTGGTTGTATCAATAGTTCATGCATGAGAGAACTAACAAAAAAATATCTAGACAATTTTATATATGTGGTGTTTAGAGTCTGTTATTCTTGAAGTGTCATTCTTGAAGAGTGTTTTGCTTTAATCTCTCCAAACTACCATAAAGAGGTGAGGACCAGCATGACTTCAGAGGGTTTAACGCGAAATGCAAAGCACTGGTAAACATCAAGCTCATAAAGGCCAAGTTACAGTTTGTAAAAGAAGTACATAAAAATCATGGGATAGAATTCTACTGAAAAGTCTTACAGGGACAGAGACAACAAAAGGGGAGGAAAAGTTAGGACAATTTTAAGAGCCTGTGACTGCCAGGGTGGTAGGACGGTGGGGTCCAATGTGATATATGTTCCCTGGTGGCACCTCTGCATGGAATGGCCAAAGAGTGTAGAAAACAGGAAGTGACTATAGCACATTATTATGGTGAAATAGGAATGTTTGGGTGGCCTTAATGATGAGGAGGCCCACACAAAAGCATTAATGATGAATTATCAGATATACCGATGCCTTTTACATGCTTAGATCACATCTAAAAAGAAGAATGCTCTTTTGACTGGCCAACAGTAGAACATGTAACTCCTGTAGATTTTTTTTTTTAACATACTATCTATTGTTCTTTTTTTTTTTTTTAAACAGCGCTTGCTGATGGCAAAAAGCCCCAAAACAAGCACAGACAAATTATGTCAGCAAACCTAGCAGAACATCACAAAGGATGAGTTCCTGGGGGTATACATGGGTCATGGATTTCAGATTTTCAGCCATTGAGGACACTGAGCCATTGAGGACAGCCAAAGTAGTTTCAATCAAGGACTACACAAGAAAATGTTATTTATTTATTTATTCATTAAATTATGCAAAGGTCCTTGCTTATTTAAAAAAAAAATGTTTCCAACTTGTCTCCAGTATAGCTATAGCTGACATGCTCTATACCCTAAATAGCTCAGATTCTGTACTGTATAAACATAGTAAAAGTAAACGGAGCAACGGAAGAGAGATGGGAGTGCGGACACGGAGGGCACATGGTGGGTACTTTTTGCACGTTAAACATCTTACTGACACTTACAGACACTAATTGTGTCATTATAATTGGTCGGCAGAATGCTCCGCCCCCTTTAGCTAATTAGGCGGTAAAATGACAAATTATCGACAGTAAGCACGAATCAAGTGCATTAAAACGTGATGAGCTCGTAAGCAAGAAAATGCATCCTGTGCTCTTCTTATAACTTGCTTCTCGTCTTGCTCGTCATCTTTTCAAAACAACGGTGCCCATGGAAAAAAAAAAAACGGATCAATATAAAGTTCCTGCTAGCAGGTTTAAAAAGGGACCGTGATGTTCACCGTTCCTGGGCTAGTTAACCTGTTCGGATTATTTTGTTTTGTATTGTGGAATACATGGATTTACATCTAAACTACAAGTGGTGAAGACAATTGGTGAGTAACAGCAATCGGAATGTTACCTAGATTATTTAGTTTGATCTCCATGGGTACTAACCAACTAATTTGCTTGCTTACAAAGGCCAACCGCTGAATTAAGGTGGTTACCGTTTCGAGCTGTCTTAATTATACAAATTAACATGCGTTTCTGATGTCTTTCTTGCCGAGATAAAACGGTAGCCATTTATTATATTTATACTTGTGTAAAAGTCACGTTGTCCAATTTATTTTTTCGTTTTTTTCCTTCCTTTCTGCTTTGCGTTTCTAAAACCGACCGGTTCTAACTGCACCGTAGATTATTTATACTCAACTTTGACACGTTTAACTATATTACGGTCATGAAAACAGTGCATAATAATAAAAACAATCGTCTGGTTCTTGGCATGTCTTAGAATGAGGTAAATTCAACCTCAGACGAACAACGTACACCGTCATTATTTAACAATAGTAAAAAACAGACCAAAACGCTAAGCCATGCGTTAAAAATGTACACCCTTACTGCTTCAGTAGTAATTAAGAGGGTAAGTAGCAGCCAGGTGTTATTAATCAAATGCCCTTGATTAACTGAGCATCACCAAGTGTGGCCACAAAAGTAGACTTTTTGGTAGTTTGCTGGTCTGGACCATTCAGGTGTGTTTTAACACAATGCCCATCAATCTGGGAAGAGCTAGAATGCCATTTCTTGAAGTCCATCATTCTACTGTGGAAAAATTCCACTTACTCAGTGGAAAACATTCAAGACGGTTGGATATCCCAGCAAATTCACTCCAAGGTTCGACCAATGCTCAGAGAAACTGTAAATAACCCAAGAACTGCATCTGTTTAGGCCTCAGTTAGCATGTTAAATGTTGAAGTTCATGATGATGCAGTTGGAACAGGACTGAATAAGTCTGGCTTGTTTACAAGGGTTCCTAGAAGAAAGCCTCTTCTTTCTTTTTTTTAAAAAAAAAACATGGCAGCACAGCTTAAATTTGAAAATTAGCCACCAAACAAGCCACATGACTTCTGGAGCAATGTCCTTTGGACAGACAAGACCAATGTGGAGATGTTTTGTCCATAATTTACAGTGTCACATTTGGCAAAAACCAAATGCAGCATATTGGTTCAAACACCTTATGCCAACTGTGAAGTAGAGGGGCTGATCCCAAGCATTAGCTGTTGGTGGACTGGCATTTGACCCTTGAATACTTTGGTGTACAGAGGACATCATGATTGACTCAATGACTCTAGGTTGCCTAGGTCCAATGGCTGACAAAAAGCCCAAATCGGCCATCTACTTCACAGTTGGCATGAGGTGTTTGAACTAATATGCTGCATTTGGTTTGCAGTAGGACAGTGATCCCAAGCACACGAGCAAATCTACAACACAACGGCTGAGAAAGAAAAGAATCAAGGTGTTGCAATGACCCAGTCGAAGTCCAGACCTCAAACCAACTTAAATACTTGGTGGTGTGGTTCGTAAACCTCCCCAGTTTCAGTGCTTATTATTAAATTCAAATAAGATGGTAAAATTAATCTGCAGACTCAGGAATTGGCTGAAGAGACTATCTGGTGCCATTTTTATTGTGGCTGTAGTGCATACATGCGAGGCATCATATGGAGGATGCCTGATCAATACAAAGAAATCCCAATGCTTTCTACTTGTATCATGGGCTTTTCACAGGGCTCTCCTTGCAAGGCCACCATTATCTCCAGCTTTTTTTGTTGTTGTTGTTGAAATGGTCACCTAGTACTTGGGTCAATCTGATTTTCTCACCCAGAAAAGATGGCCTGTTATTGGTTCCCATAGACTTTCAGGGCTCTATGCAGAAACACTTGTCTTTTCTCATAATGATCCTTTCCTCTCTGCTCACAGAGACATCTCACTTCACCTCATGCAAACTTTTACTCTGAAATAGTCGGGACCTTAAGACAACAGAGCATAAATGAATGCTCACAAACCTCTATGAACTGAAGCAACGTTTGTAAAGAAGAGTGGGCTAAACTTCCTCCAGAATCATGTGACAGACTGAAGGTCATACAGAAAACAATTACTCCAAGTTGTTGCTTCTAAAGGTTGTTCTACAAGTGGCTGATTCTTGGAATGTCCTTACATTTTCATGCATGGTTTCCATTTTGGATTCATTTTAGACTGCATGTATTTGTATTAAAGGTACATGTTGCTTAGTCTAAATAATCTGAATATCAGACATCTGTCCTTTTCTGTATTTCTATATGGTTTCACAGGGACACCTAAACATGTAGCATGTCTGATTTTGTGAATTATTGCTGATGAACTTTGAAGCCTTAAACGTGTGGGCATCCTGCCATCTTCATCTTGGGTGCAGGGTGTTTTCTTGGGTGGGTCACTGATGAGGCTTGGTCATTTCTCTTGGAAACCAATGCAAGCACTCCTGAGGTGTAAACCTCAGGTAACAGGGCATGACCTAACAGAGGGGGGGGAAATGCTTGCTTAGCCAAAGGAAGTGTGCTTGAGGAGTGACCAAGTGTTGGGTTTTCATCCCTTTTTCCAGCTCTCTATTGCATCTACTGTTCTCCAGAGTTCAGGACCCACTGGTCTGTGATTAGCCGCTTGTATGATTTTATATAATTGCACTGATCAGTGTTTCAAGCTGAGATTTTAGCCTGAACTTCCTAAGGTTGTTCAGTAATCATATCAGTTCTGCAGGTGAACTCCTCTCTCTGTAGATACAAGTCCATAATGTACACACACGTTTTACCTGAACTAAAACTGGAACTCGGTCCAGCCATTTTTGTTTCCGAGACTGAATTCTTAACTTTTCCTTGGCATTTTACTTTGAGATGCCTGTTAATATTAAGAAAAGGGAATAGTCTCGGGAGATTTGCACTTCTTCCACTTTAATTCTACAATTGAAGGGAGGGCTAAAATTACCAGAAATAAACTGTGTATTAACTAAAGAAACCCATGTCCCCACATGACTTTGACATGATTAAATAAATTAGACATAGCCCAGCGGATACGCTGGTTTAAGGCGGGGATTAACTTGTTTGCCTTTGAAGGGACAATCTGTTGTTGTTTTGGACAAAAATGTCATTGATGTCTTATGCCTGAGATGGCATACCAGGGTTGTAAGACTATCCCTAGATCTCTGAGGAAAACCCGGTTACATCTGTTAGGGTTTTTCACTTGGCATCTTCATCCTCTGCTGCCTTTTTTCTGGACACAGATGCAAGGTACCACGAGACGTCAGACTCCAGCCGGCGCATATGGTTCTGTGTGGACTGCGTCCTTTTCTGATGTCTTTATCCCTGTCTCCATTGTTGTCTCTATTCTACACGCCCATGAAACCACCTGTGTTGAGCATCCCTGTTGGAGCCCAGCGTTTTCCACTTGCTGCCTTCCATAGGCACTTTGGTGCTTGGCTGGTGGAGGCGAATCGGGAGCTGGCCGTAGATCCGCAGGACCAAGGTGAGCGACTGCGAGAAGGTGAGGTGACCTGTCTCTGACAGGACCAGTGAGGGTCCTAGCACATAGATCCATGCAGGCTTGAACTGCTTTTCTGATCAGGCTGTGCTGGCTGACTGGGGGAGAGGGGGGTGGAGAGGAGGCAGAGAGCTGTTTCATGCCTTCACAGTTTCCACCGTCATTCCACTGGGAATGGCTGCAGTGAGAAGGTGAATTGTCTTTCTGCGGGATGCTGTCATGCCTTGTTCTTACCCTTGGTGTTTGACGGTGGAGGACTGTGTTCTCTTATCTAACTAGCTTTCTTATGTGAGAAAGATGAAACCTTCTGCAAGCTTGGCACACATGAGGGTGGGCTTTTGAAACTGTGACGGTTAACTTGTACGTTTACACTTGCAACATTTTGCAGATGTTCAGAGGGAGTCCTTATGACAGTACATTAGGACATTATAATGTCATCGTAACGTTATCTGATGATGATCAGAGGGAGTCCTTATGACAGTACATTAGGACATTATAATGTCATCGTAACGTTATCTGATGTTCAGAGGGAGTCCTTATGACAGTACATTAGGACATTATAATATTATCGTAACGTTATCTGTTCCATCCGTTTCCTAAATTGCTGAAATCTGCTAGGAATAATGACTGTGGGACACCTTGGGCTCCATAACTTTGTGTTTGATATATTCCGGTGAGAACCAAAGTTGCCCCTCCACACCTTTTTTTGCCATATTGTGGGTACTGTCAATTTCATAGGTTAAGTAACTAATACATGTAATTATAACATGTATATTTATATATGTTGTGTTATATATAACATATATATTTCTCAAGTAAAAGGAACTGTTGTTAAAAAAAAATAGTTTTGTATCTGTATCAAATGTGTATGGGCACCAATAATGAATAATATTAAACCATACTGAGCCTTTTGGGTGTTTGGACATTCAACTTTGTTTTTCCACTAAGAGCTGACTGTCATTTCAAGTCAGAGCTGTTATTTCAAAGGAACAACAAAAGCTCCCCCCCCCCTCGCTCCTGTGCTGTAGGCCCTCCATTTTCTGATTGAATCCAGCACTGCCTGCAGCTCTGAGCCTCAAAACAAAGAGTGTAAAAAAAAATTAAGGCAAAAAGAGAAAAAAAATCAAAAAGGAGAGAAGGGTTCCTAAAATCACATGAGCCGCTCGAGTGAGAGAAAGAGACTGAAGATGAGAAGGGAAGCTTCACGAGGAGAAGGTGCTGAAGAAAGCACCCTTTAAGTCCTCGATGCCCATTGTGTCCGAAGCAGTCACTTCTCTGAATGCATCACTGTGTCAGGCTGCTGGTGCGAGCGTTTGATGGAGGGAGGGAGTGGAAGAGGGAATCCCCCTGCGGCAGGCTCAAGGCTGGGCTACAGATGGTGCCCTCCCCCCCTCTTGCTGTATCCGCTGCTCTGTTGGAGCTCCCTGCTCTCTTGGGGAGCCGCTAGGACCCCCAGCAGGTGTCTATATAAGTGCCTGCCTGCTCCTGTGCAGAGCTCCCCAGGGTCTGGAAACTATGAAGCAGGTCTCAAGGTCTTTGGTGTTGCACTCGCGCACGCACACACACAGACACACGCATGCACGCACTTACTCCCACACGCGTACACCTCACAGAAGCAATAAAACGTCCAACAGTCCCACTCCAGCGCACACACATCGCAACAAGTAACAAGGAGACCAGTTCCTACCCAAATGCATCACTAACCCCACCCTCAGTCCCTGTTCCCACCCAACCCCCATCAGCAGGCTCCGTCCCTTTTTCCCCACCCTCAGCGTGCATTCGGACACTTCATAGTGCGCACTGTGGGTAGGGGACTGCATTCAGGAGGGAGTAAATATTTAAGCCACAGTTAACATAGTGAATGTGTTGGTGCTGGATCCAAGGTAGCTCCTTACATGTGGAACAGCTGAACGCTACTTGTCATCCCAGTGCCTGGAGACAAGGTACGTTCAAGAGGCACTCGGTGTTTAGGTGAGTTGGATTAAGACAACGACAGGTGTCTGGAGTGTGCATTTTTTTCATAATGCTGCTCAGCATGATCTTCTAACCAGATGTGCGCGCGCGCACACGCACACACGTGTGCGCACACAAAAACATTTCTATTATCACTTCACCGCCCCCACACACCTTTCCATTACAAGCCACTTATTCTTTCAATCTCCCACACACGCTCTGCCTCCGTAATTACAGTAACGGACTGAATGAAAATCCCATGCTGTTTTAGAGCGAGCAGCACAAGCCGTGTAGTGAGGGCACTTCCGTGTGCACACGCTCGTAAATCACACTTCCTTCTATCGCTTCTTAAACGTGAAGAGCAGTCAATCGCTCTTAAACTCCAGCCTGAGCTACATGCCCCTTATCCAGGGATCAGGGAATGTTTATCACGTGCTACTACAGCACATTTAAGATGACTGAAAGCTCTGTGGACTGGGGTGTAGGTGGAGTAGCCAGTTCCCACTTCTGCCCTGGCAGGTGGTTTATTTTGCTGTGGTGATGTCATTTACCCTTCAATTAACTCATCATGGGATCATATTTAACTCCTATTGGTACCTTTACAACTCATTGGTAAAGAACCAGGATGAAATACAGGTTTCTCTATAGCTCTGGTGTTGAGTATATGGTTCAGAATGTGGCTGTTCCATACACACACACACACACACACACACTGGTAGCTGGTCTCACCTGTCATCCATACCTTCTGGTGCTATTTATATACCAAAGCCAAGTGCAACAGCTCGTAATGTCAGTAGAATACAGTCTCCACTCAGGTCTCATGTATGGCTCACATTGCTTAGTAGGAGACCTGGAGCATCAAGACATGTTGGAATAATAAGTGAATGCACCACTAAACAGTGTAGCAGAGGCACTGTTCAGCCAGATCTGCTTACACCTTCATTTTCTAATCATACCAGCAAGTGGCTTCGTCAAAGGCTGCTCGTTCTTCAGGAGTTCTCGCATCACCAGACAGCTGTACTTCATTGGTGGAGATCGTAAAGGAAACAGAAGGCAGATTTGGAATGCTGATTCATCACCTTTCAGTCCTCTGCTTTTCCCCCCAACACTGTTGCAATGTGGATGGGTCTTGTCAGGTGTATCCAGATGCCGTCCGTTAGGTGTACGGATGGATCCCTGTTCCTCACGTGTTCCTAATGGTACACCACATAAACCATCTGAATAACGTCCTGAGAGACCCATATGTAGTGCATAACACAGTGGGGTTAATGTAATATGTGGCTCTATGATGGTAATGACTGAGCATTCCATTTCGAGAGTTTTTTTTTTTTTTCTTCTTCTAGTCGTGTTTGTAGTGTCACCGAGGTGCTTATACAAAAGACGGTTTTCAGACATCTTTGAGCGCTGCGAGTCGATTGCCAGATGTGATGAAGCGAGTTTTCATACCAATTAAACGTTAAACTAAAATCAGCCTAGTACGCATGTGTTTCCCAGTGACGGCAATGAAAGTATATCTGTCAGTTTGAAGGAGAGCACCGTAGGGGAGGAGGACGGAGGGAAACGAATCTACAGAATAAGCTTTAATTGGGTAATTACACGAAGTGGGAATGAGGCATTTGGAGCTCCAAATGGGAAGTGAATTGGCCATTATTCCATGCCTGTCTTCCGCGAGGCTATTACTTATGCCGTGCTCTGGGACTTCCAGTGTCTCCTCGGAGCCATAGTAAAGCGGGACTCGGGCCAGCAAATTAGCCTCCTCGCGTCATGGGAGCAAGAGAAGAGCAAACAAGCGCGCGATGGAGCGAATCGCCCGAATAGCGCTCGGAATCGATAGCGCTGTCGTAGCTTTAAACCCTCCGCTTCATTCCTGTCGGCGTAGGAACCGTCACTAGCGACCGTCTGGTTATGACCTGCCCCGATTTTGTAGGCTGACATTACAACCTGTAATTATCTTATGTGTTTAAATGTGCCGCTACTTTTTATTCTCTGCCAAGGAAAGCCATCGTCTTCCTGACCTTTAAATCCCAAACAGCTCAACCTTTAAAACCTATTAGGCTTTAACGTGGCGCCGTTTCCACTGATGGACCCATTCATTTCCAACGGACATGGGGCACAGATGGTTTTTTTTTTTTCTCCATTTCTGTGCTTTCTTTCAATAAGAGCGTTGTATCAGAACAGAGCCATGGGTGGAAATAGCTTTTTGCGTTAGTGATGGTTCTCGTCTAGAAATGTCGTATATCACTGCGAGTGCAGAGAGAGCGCTTGTGGAGCGCTACTACAGGACAACAGTGACATCTGGTGACAAATATTATGAACTGCAGATTCACCACTAATGAGCGGTGTGTGTCGAGTGACCTGCCAAGCGAAGATTAACATGTTAAGATTTTGCCTCTCAGAATAGCCAATATTAGCTAAATTGCTAACAAATGTTGAGTACAGCACAACCTTAATTAATCTTATTACTATAACAATGGAAATAGTTTAATGCAAACAGACTTCGCTTGTTATAATATCTGCCATATACGTTTTTACAAATTTTGTAAAATAGGCCATTTGAACAGGTGGAATATTTAAAGGGTTCCCAGTCATTTAACTACTACGGCCTTTTGAGCTGGTGTGTTCTGAAAGGACCACTGAATTGCGCATTTTATTTTAGAAAGCGCTGGACTGAAACTGAAAAAGTAAGAGTAAGACTAATCAAACACTGATTGCAACTGACCAGACTAATCAGGCAGTGATTCCCATTGACCAGACTAATCAAGCGATTCCCACTGGCCCTTTATCAATGTAATTACGATTCACTGAGCTAATCCTATCTCACACACCTCTGTCTTAGTAGAGGGGGACGGGGGGTTATTTTAGTTTAAAGTCTTCTGCACCAGGTTTCTCCAGTGCTGGGGGAGTCTGTTCTGTACTGCCTAATGTTGTGTACATGCAAATAGTACAAATGCTGAGGTGAATGACAAACATCATTAAAACATTCAGATAATGAAGGAGTCATTCAAGCAAGTTACTATAAGATAATTCAGTCCATAAGTGTAAGATACTGCATTAGAATGTGTAGTGTTGAGGTAGAAATTACATTCAAAACCACATGGTTGGAATATAATCCCAGGGCAGAATTGTGCTCCCATGATCTACATGCCTCTTCTGATCTATACACCTCTGCATTTTAAGGGGTGGGGGTGTAACCCTTGAAACCTTAATTTGCAAAACAAAAATAAGTATGAATAAAGGTCTAGGTTTATATTTTCCTTTTGATACTTATTGTGACTAAAAAAACTCATTTTCTATTTACTGCTTGACATCACTGTGCAATTAGGTTTTGTAATGACAATAATACGTAATGTGGTTTAATAGTTGTCTTTACACGTCACTATGACTGCAAAATGAGGCATCTGCCATTAATAGACATTTACGTTATGTTGGGTTAATTATACCATTCACCACAAGGGGGTGCTGATTTCACAGAACTGACACAGATTGGAGAGCTTTGAAGAGAAATTCTGGAAACTTGTTTTGTAAAGGTTCTGTATCAGGTTTAAGCCTAGTGATGATTACAAAAGCTAGCATATGTGCCTGTGTTGTGCAAAATTACAAATAGAATTATTCTAAATTAAATAACAAATATTTGGTTGGAAAATAAAACATCTGTTCACTAAACTGATGACCCAAGAATTACACTGAAATATAAATTCTCATGTATAAAATACACAGTTAGTTTCAAACTCTGCTATCCTGTCCTCTGAGACTCAATACACATGCAGTGTAGCGTTTTCCTAGAAGCCAGTATAACTGCCCATAATATAGCAGGTCAGTGAATAAACACTGTGGGTAGACCGTGTCCTAGAGCATGAACATTATGTCTATGAAAAGCGTGAAGGTTTGCCGTGTGTGTGTGTGTGTGTGTGTGTGTGTACGCACGCACGCACGCACGCACAGCCAGCGGTTAGGAGGCTTAGACATCTAGACCTAGGAGTGTTAATGGTTTTTGCAGACCACAGGCGTGTGTGTGGGAGAGGTTTTGAGGATCCTAGTCCTGCTTGGTTTGACTGATGGGTTGTTTTCATGACGTGCTGAGTCTCTTCCTTTTTCCACCAGCCATTACTGCTGAGGAGTGCCAGATGGTATCAGCTGCATGAGGTGTGAACAGCATTATGTAGATTAACTTTCCTGACCTTATCTTTCCTGAAATTATAATGTCACCCTTTTGCCGGAGGCCATATACAGTGACCTCCACGAGTATGATGGGCTAATCAAAGTTGTTACATTTGCTGTGATCACAGGCAGTTTTGATTAAAGATGAAAATATTAACGTGAGAGAGAAGGTAGAGATTGTCTACTTTCTTGATGACATCTGAAGACATCATAATGTTTCAGAATGCAACCACTGAACAAAAGAAGTGAAGAACTGGGAATTTTTAGGAATAGGAGCATGTTTTTATTATTTAGGGTTTTTTTTTGTTTGTTTGTTTGTTTTTTTGAATGGCAGAACTTGTGCAGGATAAGCTTTGTAAACCATTATTGTAGCATTTTGCAGAAAAGCAACAGGTGTTTTATTTCAAAGAAGCTTGTAGCAGATTTGCTGAAGTGTCCTAGTGGGCCTCACAACAGGAGTGCTGTTCTAGGATCAGAGTTTACCTTTCAAATTCTAATCGTTGTTGTATAAAGGGGAGCAAAATCTGACCTAGGATTAGCACTTTTAATCTGAGAAAGTGAATAGGAACCCAGAAGCCCAAACACAAAGTGAAAATGAAAAACAGATGTTTGTCTGGGAAGTTGTTTTAATATAGTCAGTCAGGCTATCTCTCTCTTGCTTTCCCTCTCTTTCAACTCCTCTCCTCCCGTATCTCTTTATATCTGCCATGTACCGCTATCTACATAGAACACAGGATAATGCTACTGCTTCTGTGAGGGGAAACAAGACTCGAGTTCCTTGTGTGGAGTAGATCACTTTTCCAGTTATCCCTCACACAGCTTTTTGATAAGGTGCTGTTGTGAGACACGGGAGTTAGAGCTGAGGGAAGTAGCTGGAAGTCAGACTTGCCAGGAGGTCCCAGACACTGATGTAATGTGTTTATACTAAACGAAAGGAAAGTGAGTGAACCAGAGGCATGTTTTACAACCTGGTCACCATGGGCCTGACAGGAGGCTGGTTCTTCAGATCAGTCACCATTTTGAATCTGTTCCACTTTTTTTTATTTGCAGGTTATCATCATCTCTCTATCACATAGCTATACTTGTTTATACACGCACACATGCACGCATGTGCAGACATGGGTTTCAGAATATCTGAATGACTTGAGGGTTGTGGTGGTTGGGTCTCTGGGTCATATCTTGCAGACACACAGGAAGAGAGCAGACTGACCAGCCCAGACCCAGTTATCTTTCTCAAACACACACACACACGCACCACACACACTGTTTAATTGGATGAAAACTTTACTAGCTCTCAAATAAGCATCACAAAATAAACCTTTGGTGTTAATCAGAATGTTTTATTCTTCATGCACTTACTTGAGTGCAGGGCCTTAGTGCAGATTAAGTACTTATTCATGATGGTAAATAAAGAGGACTTGAAATGAGTTTTTAGAGCACCAAGACATTACTGTTCTACGACATGTCAAATTACTCGCTTCACCCTACCCTCAAAATTAAGCTTGACCATTTCCTGCCAGACTTGGTTGGTGTTCCGCATTTAAACCTTTGGCACGTATCCCTTGCAATTATTAACCATCATTGTTTTCTAAGTGGCTTTTACAAGCTGGCCTGTCTGTGAACCAAGTCGAGACGCATTAGATTATATTTGACTGTTTCAGCAGATTACTATCTGGAGCAGGATTTATTTTTTTTCCCCATTGTGAAAAACGTTTTTATTGGAAATGCTTTTATTCGTACATTGTGTTCTGTTCTTTTCAAGATTCTCACTGATGGTTTGTTTCTCAGACTCCACTTCCATAACAAGATCACAAAATACGTTATCAGTAAAGTGAACAGTTTTAAGTACCTGACGTGACGTCACCTTTCTGGTAATCGTATTAGAGCTTTGAGCTGTTGGACACTTTTCACTGTGTCACAGAGACGGCAGAACCAAAGGGGCACCTCTGCTTCTCTCTAGATGTTTTCTCCATAGAAAAAAAACATGTAAGCCTTACTGGTTCTGTTTGACCATGGCACCTTCAGTCTATCCAGAAGTAGCCACTCTTTAAGAGGGACATAATGGCGATGGGCCAGAAGAGGCTGGACACCCTTTTCCCTTTAGCATGCGACTGCTGGCCCATGAACCCCCAGCACAAGGGCTGGCTCCATTAACCCTGCTGCTGGAACTTGTGGATTCTTTCATTAGGCTGCTTGAATCGGGTTCACGACTTGCTGGTGATACGACTGTGGGCTGCCAAGAGTCATGAATGGTCAAAGAGGAACTGCGTTTCGTCTGAAGCCTTCTCAGCACTCGCGCACTGTGCTTCGGCATTGAAATACAGAACGGCATCCATGAAGCTTTCAGAATTCAAAGTGCCTTTGGAGTTCTCGTTTAACCATTTACGACCATCTGACAGAGAGAACGGAAGCCCGAGAGAAGGAGGGATGGAAGAGTTTGATTCCTGAGAATCCTCAGAAAAAGCTATGCGTGTCTTATCCATCTTGTGGGTCAACCACATGTTTTCAATCCCATGGGTTGCTCTACATGTCTGTGTAACTTTATAGCCCTAAGGTTAGAGGAGCAAGCATCACACTGTTTTCTCACACATCACATGTACATCTTGGTGTGGAACTGTTCAGCAGTGCTGTAAAACATGGTGCCAGACTAGGCAGGGGTATAAGCTCGAATCAGGTGTGAAATCACTTACGTAAGTGCAAGAAGAATTCTGTATACGGAGCTTTTTCCTTGGTGTATGTCCTCCTCATCTCCCCCCCCCGACTGTAGTACCTACTGGTCTGCTTGGAGATCACAACACAGTGGGCAGAAGCTCAACATCTATGCTGTAGAACCAACATTTACATTGTTAAGAATATAAAAGACTCTTTAAAATGTAAAACACTTTCAAATGATGGAAGATAGAAATGATTTGACATGTTTATACATTTGGGGAGGGGGGGACATTTTGTCTATTTAAAATCTTTTCAAATGTTTGTTCAATTTTACAAAGAAAATCACATTGCAGTTTTGAACTCGACCTCTGCTAATACACAAGTCTATAGCCTTACTTTCACAAGGAATGTTTCAGAACTGAGAAACGAAATAGTCATTTTCATTGTAAAAATGGAATGTTTTTGATGCTCCATTAAAATATGCAGAACCATTTCCCATGACAAAGTAGAAATAAACTATGTTTTAGGATCTATTTGCAGTTGCCCATGTTGGTGAAACATTTTACTGCAATGTAATTTTATTTGTAAAATTGGCGAAGAAGTTTTCTGTGACTGAAATGACAAATAATCAGCTTTTTGGAATTACTTATTGCCCACGTTGGTGAAATAGTTCACATGAAAATAGCCTTGTGTTGAGTTTTGGGTCAAAAGTGCAACGTGATTTTCTTTGCACAGTTTGAATGGCTTTGCTTTATTAAAGGATGTATGTGCATTTCCAAACGACGGTATGAATCATTATTTTTAACAGTTGCCTTTTAGAATTTTAATTCAGTTCAAATTAATTTATATAGAGCTTTTTTTTTTAACCACGCGTAACAAAGCGGCTTCGCAGACGTTTGAGTCCAGTTTCCATAATCAAGCCGAGGGCGATGGTGGCAAAGAAAAACTCCGTAGGAGAATAATGAAGAAACCTTGGGAGGACCAAGACTCAAAAGGGACCGTAGAGAATGGCAGGTGTAGCTTGATAAACGGACATGAGAAGAAACAGAATGATTAACTCTGTTCAACCAACAGAGAGCGTTTTCAAACAAATGTCTTCAGTCTAGACTTGAACAGTAACGCTGTCTGATTCCTGAACCCTAACTGGGATATTATTCCATAACTGGGGGGGCTTTATTGGAGAAGGTTCTACTACCCTCTGTAGTTTTTTGGCGAGCACCCTACACCTTTCAATCAGGGTGGAGGTGGTGGGTCATAAAGTTAACGGAAGATATTGTGATGAGACCATTCAATGCTTTATAGGTTAATAGTAAGGTTTTATATTCAATGCGAAATTTAACTGGAGCCAATGCAGTGACTGGGGTATTGTGATCAAATTTTTTTGGCTCTAGTAAGGACTCTAGCTGCAGCATTTTTAACTAATTGAAGCTTTTGAATGCACCTTTTATTCAAAGTTATCACGTGGGTTATCACGTGGGTCTGGTTTTGCATTGTTTGACACGAGTTGTCATTTTACAATGGTTTAAAATGCTTGTACATGCTCTTAATACAGCAAAAACAGAATTTGTTTTGGAAAATCACATTGGGCTCTAAAACAAAGCCTTACCTATGTCCACAATATATATTGATAAATGTTCCAATATTTCTACTGTCATTTAAAAATTGGTATATGCTTTAATAACCCGCATTCTGCTTTTTTCTCTCTAAATAATGAAAATCACATATGGCTTTGGCTATTCTATAGGAGCTGTAGACTTGTGGAAATTGTTCATTGTGTAATTGTATTAAAAACTTTACATTTTATTAAAAAGATTTACATTTGCCTATGCCAGTATGTTTAATGCTGTGCCTGTTTTTTGATTATCACACCTTTCTGTCTGGCTCTTAAAATTCTCTTCACCAACATCTTTGGTTCAGTATTTGTGTAATATGACCTGCTTACACACAGCTGAACACATCAAGATGCTTCTTGTTTGAATCCTTCATCCCCATTCTAAGCTAAACAAATCCTGAATAATTATTGGAAGAAATGACAAAACGGTGAGAGACGAACTGACTGTTCTTTTTTGCTTTTCGTTTCCTGGACATTCAAATTTTCAAGCCTCTCTACTGGTTAATTGCCTAATGGCAATTCCATGCAATACTTTCCATGATATGTAGACAAGTCATGCTTTTTATATACTTCATAATCAGCCTGTCCTTGTAAAGTACCAAAGTACTTGTTGGAATTTTAAATTGCAAGGGTGATTTCATTGCATTTCACATGAATGAAGTCCTACAAAGGATATTATAACCACTAAAGCTGCATATGTAAGCATGCAGAACTATCCAGGGACATGTACATGAATGGTGACTTCAACCATCCTCAAAAGCTCTTAAAACATTTTTTTAGGGCAGCTATGGTGGCCACTTTAATAACCCCTGAAAGAAGAACCAAGGTACCAAGGATGAGGATTCAGAATGTCTAGCTAGCTAAGAGCTGCCACATTTGATCAGGAAATATGTAAATTTAAGTCTAGCATATTGTACCGAAGGCATGAAGCTCACCTTTCTTGCTCTTTCTTTTTTCTTTTTGGTATTGTCACACCACTGAACATCATTTGTATCACAGACATGCGGTTAGCTAATATGTGAGGTACAAGGCAACCTGTTAAAACGATGAAATGCAAGGTATTTGCTTTGTTGTTTAGGTGATCCAGTAACACAATAGTACTGATCAAGGGAAAGCAACTACCAGCTCACATCAGAGGGATTACAAACAGGGGCCTGTCCAGGAGTTCTGCTGGATGGAGAACAGGGAGCTGGAAAACCAGAATGTCTGGCCTAAAACTGTACATCTGGCCAATCAAAGTGAAGCACAGTGATATCTGGCTGCAAACCTCCAGGGATCCAGCGCCTGGTTAAGAGACACCCCAGTACAGTGAGCACACAGGCAAGCATTCAGTATGGATGGGGCTGGACAATAACTCAATATCAATATATATCACAATAGGAAATGTTTTGATAACGGTTAAGAAATATATTGTGATATAATTTATGCCCATATCGTGCAGCCCTAAATGTGGATATCCATAACCAGGCGTTGGCCAGAATGTCTGCAATCTTATAAACCTGAAGCTTCAAGACATGCTTTGCTTTACCAGTCCTAACCATTACCCACAAAGACATGCGTGCTGGATCTGATCTATCTGATGATATTTCTTTGCTCCATCCAGACATTCGCAACGTGCCCCCCGATGTCTTCCGGAATTAATCATGGATGAAGAGAAGCCTCTCCTCTGTTTTCAGGAACACGCGCGTCTCCCCAGACAGAATGGAGGAAGACGGGAACATCCTGCCTGTTTCGAGGGTTGTGGGCCCCCTAATGACAGTAGCAGAAACCGCTTTGCATACTTTCACTGCCGGAGTCATCAAACTCGTGGTCCCAGTGAATCCTTTGAGTGGGATTATGACCCTTCCCCCCTCCCTTTCTCTGTGAATCTTCCTTCCCACTCCAGCCTGACCTTCAACGCCACAGGGCTCTGGATGTGAGCTTGGTCTGTGCTCAGTAGGCAGGCTCCAACAATACAAACTATAATGGTGTGATGGTTCTTTTACCACTTATGAATTACTGTGTGATTTAGAGGATCTGGTATAGAATTGAGACCGTGCCTTCCATGGGGAAGACTTTTAACACCCCATGCTTTAAAGCCTCCTGCTGACATGAGGCTTATTCCAGTGAGAGCTGGTAACAAGGCGGGCTTTGTTTAGTGGTTTCCTGAATACCAAAGTGACAGGGTATGTTTCATATTCACCATTTAAACGGCAACATCTGATTACCGAACTTGACAAACACAACTTGCATTTATTTGTCGTGTGAATAATTTCCACCTGTCCTGTTTTACTGCTGTCTGTTACATGCCGGGACATATTGTTAAAGTGAACTTTTCTATCTGGGCAAATTTTATTGCACTATTCTTTTTATTATTACTTATATATTGTGTAGTTTATTATTTAGATATTGTATAGTTTATCAACTATTTTTATATATTTTTCTACCAGTTTCTGTTTTTATTCTGATTGCTAAGCATCAGTTTCATATTACTTGTATATGTGAGTGTACAGTACACAACACATTTGAATTGTGATGTCTGTCTTTGTGTTTTTTGTTTTTGTGTTCTGCTTTTGTCGACAGTTCGATCCACTTGGCTGCTGAGGGAGGAGTCGTCCTGCGATGGGCTGTTCATCCTTCACTGACGGGGGGGGTTTACCTCCTGGAGCACGGGTGACATTATTGGCTAGCGGGCTGATTCTCTTCCCTTTTATATTGCCGTGGTTCACGCTTGCTTGTGCCCTTGATGCCTTGAACTCCATGTTGTCATGACAGACACACACCTTTGTGAGTCTTGAGTGCATACTAAGCCCTAACCCTAGGTTATTTAACAAGAGACTTGAGTTTGTGTTTAGAGCAGTGGATGTGGGTTCTATGACTAGAGTCCTGAGAGTGAGCTGTAGCCTCCTTGCCTTGTAGGCCAAGCCTTTGTTCAGCGATGGTCTGTTGGTACTGTGAAGCTCAGTTGTCATGTAGGTTGAGCTGCTGTTATATGCATGGTGTTCGAGTCTGTATGTTTTTAAAGCTGCCGTGCACAGATACTCTGGAAACATATCGATGGGTATTATTTTGAGTTGTAGGGATGGATGCCATTTTTCTTTTTGTTGTTCGGAAAGAACTTTTTAAAATGTGTATTTATTTTAGTTAAGGAAGAAGCAGCATCTAGGGTAATACATTATTTTTGTTTAGCCTCAGCCCACTCTGAAGCTCTACTAACTGCCTTTTTTTTGGGGGGGGGGGT
>JAOYMR010000019.1:9400259-9419733 GCA_025802075.1 Tenebrosternarchus preto
CCCCCCCCCCCCCCCCCCCCCCCCCCCCCCCCCCCCCCCCCCCCCCCCCCCCCCCCCCCCCCCCCCCCCCCAAATTATTAAAACCTACCTTAGCTTTGCATCTCTGTATAATTATTTTTTGTGTGTTACATCCAGTGGGTTTTAGCTTATGATCTGTTGAGTCTTTACCCAGGAGTAGATAAGGTCATAATAGTTTATTTCACATGTTTGGCACTAAATGGGTATGGCTGGTTGCTAGGAGACAGGCTAACTGTGTGTGTATGTGTGTGTTCTATTGTTTGTTTACCTCCCCTCCTGTCTATGTTCCCTCCTGTCTTTTTCATTTAGCAGGAAATTACTCCTTTTTTACAGAATGTCCTAAAAATGGCCTCCTCTTGGCTGGTCAGATTTAGTGAATACGATGACAAAGCCAGTGGGTTTTGAAGTGGGATTGTAAGTATGGGCATCATGTTTACATAACATACAGCATGTTCATCCATGTGTGTCAGACCACAGACACAGAGAACATGTGATCTTTGGGATGTTCAGCTAGGGTGATTCAGGCATGTAAAGTAACTATAGTAACCCTAACGACGGTCGTCATGCAGCTGTCATACAGAGTTCATACAGCCCTTATATTCAGCATGTAGTCTTTATGGCCTACACCATAAAGGGAGGAAACATTTTCTTCCTGTTTCAGGATTCTGCATACAATATAAGCAATTCTATACCTACTAAATGCCAATTATGTGGTGCTGCAGACCAGTAGTCTTAAAAAAGTCTAAAATAGCTCACTATGATTACACAAGTTACCATGTTTGTCAGCCACTGTCTGCTGCAGTAAACGGTCTCCATGCAATCCCCTTTAATTATCATCTACCTGTAAAGTGTTAATTTAGTACTTAGAAACACCTTCCCTGGACTTGCATCCTCCAATCACTAACTACTTCCTGATGTTTTGTTTAAACTAATGACCTCATGCTTCTCCAATCTCCTCTGAGCAGGAACGTCAGTAACGGGTTCCTAGTAAACATGAGGTAAGCTTTTATTTGATGCTTGTTAGCTTTTCCGTTCATGGCTGCAGTACTTGAAGGCTACAGATGACGCTACCCTCCGTCCATCACACTGGCATCCAGACACATCAGTGCACCTTCAGTGCACCTCTGCTTTTAGCCGTTCAGGACTGGCTAGTGTTGCCTTTGTCATAGTCACATCTGGTCCAGATGACTTGCATATATCACACCATACACCTACCTACTCGTACCATTTCAAAGCAGATATGAACCTCTGTTTAAAATAAATGTGATCTCATGGGCCTCAAAGCTGTGGGGCGTTTAGCAGAGGACTGAGGGACACATGTCCTGATCAGAGGTGCAGGTAGTGGTGTGGGCTGGAACCGTCAGAATCTGATCAGGCCTGGAGCAGACTCAGTCTGCTGGTGCTCAGCGGCAAGCCGCGTGTGCTGCCTCTGCTTTTTAATTTGCACAATGAGGTAAGTCAGAAAAAGGTCTGGAGGGCCTTGAGAAGCTTGCAGCAGTCTGGGATACTTTAATGGTGTCTGGATGCTGGAGCGCTCCAGCTCTGACTCTTCCCTCTTTTAAACTGCTTGTACCTTTGTGTTGCTTAAAAAGTCTCTGCTCGTCTGTCAACTTTGTCTTTGTACGCCCAGTTATAATCCCTATTGTGTGTGTGTGTGTGTGTGGTGGTGTTACAAAGCCTTTCTAGTATCTGCAGCTGTCTTTGAGTTCCTGATGTTTTCTGGATTTCTGGACCTTGAGTGGAAAAAAAATTCTGCTCATATAATTGCCTGTTTGGCTTTGTCTGCATGGTTTTTGTCTACAGATGCAGATTATGAAAGTTTCAGGGTAACATAAATGCCCCATAGTGAAGGTGCACAGCACCCATGTTCTCCTTACACATCTCAGCATTTCTACTGATACATCAGGGAAGAGGAGGGGGAACGAGCCTGGATCTAGAGGGTAAGAGAGGACCAATCCAGGGGAAACGAGCCTGGATCTGGAAGGTAAGAGAGGACCAATCCAGGGGAAACGAGCCTGGATCTGGAAGGTAAGAGAGGACCAATCCAGGAGAAACGAGCCTGGATGTGAAAGGGAAGAGAGTAGTGTGGTTGTAATGTGGTCACAGGTTGCAGAGAAAGATGATATGAATTCAGCAGAATTATGAACCAGTTGCATTTCAGTATTAATATTGTGGCTAACAGACAGGATGAAATTGTTATAGTCAAAGGAGGACATTATCAAATCTTATACTGCTCTGGCAGAGGTGGAATCAAGGAAGATACTAAGACTTCTATTGGATTTGTTTAATATTGGGGATAGAAGTTTTGGAGCACATGGATTTAGTACCAAAAATGTTACTAATTTCTATTGTGTTTCTTTCAAAATGGCTTTGAGTCAGCTTTCAATGTTGGTAAGACTGGAACAGGGGCTAAATGGAGGTTCAGTAACAAAGTAGTGGAGATGTATTAAGGTTATATAAAATTTATCAATTGGTTGAATTCTTTTAATACATCTAAAATAAGCTAAGGTCATTTAAGGTTATATACAATGTGACATAACACAGAAGATGTGGCCAAAAGATGCTTTTAAAAATAATGCTGTACAATTTAAACCTTCTGATAGTATTTGTATCTGGAATCAAGAAGGCCTGCCCTGTTTAACATGAAAACATCATTCAGTATTTGCCATGGGTAGTCTGACTCTCTGGTTAGAGTGTGACTCAGTGTTTCTGGTTAATTTTTTTAAGCCTCTTTAATCCTGCTTTCTTAAACATTTGAGATTTGTTCTGTATGATCTGAGTACTGATGCTTAAAAGGCAGTTTTAAGCAGTAAGCATTCCACTTTAAGCATGTTGAGATGCACATTATTGCTTTGTGGTTTGTTGTTTTACATTATCTGGCCTTTATTCCATTGTGCGAGCCGTCACCTTTCCAGATAAATGTGGTTCGTGGGCCCTGTACAAGAGTCCTGCAATTATAGGAACTGACGACTAAACTGGGGTTTAAATAAGCAAATGCACAATAAAGACAAATGAAGCATCTGTCAGTGTGATGAATATTTCAATATTTTGTTGCTAGCAGGAGAGTTTTGAGTTCATGGTTGGAAAAGCCCTAAGATCAGCTACACTCAGTCATATGGCAGTGTGTTGTTACTGGCTCCCTTCAATGGCAACTCGTGGATGCACTGTTTATCAACAGATCAGAATGACAAGAGGAATGAGATGTGATGGAGAGTTCTCTCATTGAGTGTTAGCTGCGACCATGTGGTGTTTGTAATCAATTACTGTTCTCCTGCCTGATCATCTAAATTGTTTGGGTGGGCAGCTTTAGAGAAATGTCTGTCTTTGTTGATGTTACATAACACCAAATCATTTTTGACACTGCATCAAATAAAAGTTGAAATTGCTGTGAATCGTCTGTGCGAGCGTGTAGGTATTTCTACCTGTTTACCTAATATGTACTGAAAAAAATGCAAATGTTCTGCTGACGGATAACTGTGATATTTGTATCATAATCAATCCCCTTCAGAATGTTGCCTCAAGATTCCCTCAACCTGGACAGGTGTGTCCAGTCATAACTGCGAAGCGCAGACAGAGGGGAGAATGCTTGAACAGAGCTTGGTTAAGAAGATCCATACTCGGACACGGCTCTTCTCAAGAGCATGCATCGAACACAGCCCTGGACAAGGAACTAGGGAAGTGTTTCAAACATGGAACACACAGTGCCATGGTGCAAACACAGTCAAGCCATAAAAAGCAGGGGGAGCAGTGGGCTAATTTTTGTGGCTTCTTACGCTGTCATCTGGTTTCCTGAGAGTGGCACTGAGCCGACCCCATGACTCGGAGCTGAGCTATATAAGTACACACACACACACAGCATAGTTGTTCAGTCCACAGCAATTGATTCAAAGGTCTCTTCACCTCACTAGAAGACTCTGACTTAGGTAAGTCTGAGCTTCACTTCTCTAGGTCTTTTACTTTACTTAATGATGTGTTTTGTGAGGGGTTTTGTTGTATATTTTTGCTGTTGTGTTAGTTGTTCACTGTGTGTTATTTAGATAAGTGCTTTATTTTCCTCTTTTATCTGGTTAACTCCAGTTAATGGTTCTGAAATTTGCATCTAAGTGGATTTTAAAAATAAAAAATGTTGATGAACTCAATCCTACAATACTGTAAATGCCGTAAGAAGCAATGTGAGATCATTACCTTTCTGCATAATGTAGACAATTAAATTATGTGCAAAAACAATGGTGAACAGTTCCTTATGTGAATGTGTGTGTATAAGGATATTATTTTTTTGTTTTGTTTTTTATTTTTTTGAATGATGCATAAACATTTTTATATCCCCTTGACACTCACTGATGACTCTTACAGATGTTATTTCAGAGCAACATGCACTTCAGTCCACTGACGGACTTCAATTGTAAATATTCTTTCTGAGCTCCTCCAAATCCCTCTAATCAACCAGTTTCTCAGAAGGTGTAGACATGAAGGTCGATTTGGGGGAGTTTTTATGTAAGGACCTGTCCACCATTTTATTTACATGTCATTTACTTTTCTACATAATAATAATATTATGTAGAAAAGTAATAAATGATCTTGCACTGTTACTCTCAGCATTTACAGAACCATTAACTGGAGATGACAAGATGAAGGGAAAAATAAGACTTATTCTAATACGAAACCCCCCACGACGTGTGTGTGTTTTAGAACACCAAAAACTGTTAGATAAAGTTTTGTATGATGCTGTATAGCCTTGGTGTTTTTATTTAGCAATCTGCAAAATTTGTTCATTAAATATTTGTATGAAAAATCCAGGCTTTGATTTGTTTTTAAGGGAAAACAAAAGCGTAGATATTTTATTGATCACAAACTGTCTTGGCTTCTTTCTGACCTGCAGGAGCTTCTGTGTCTGAACTATTGTTAGCGTGAAGAGAGCACAAGGTCAACACCAGAGGTCAAAGGTTGCTTGTGCCGAGCCAGGATGGGCTGTCTGTTAGCGTCAGTCTTTCTCCTGCTCCTTTTGGGAATTACTAGCACCTTCACTCAAGGTTTGTATCTTTTTTTTTTTCTTTCTTTCTTTTCTTTACACCACATGTTTAAAAACCTCCTTCAGTACAGTTCTCTACCCATCAACAAACAGCCAAATGTTTTTTGTGGTCTTGTATAAACCAAGAGTGCATTTTAATCTTGGAGTGTCAGGTCCCATGTTTTTTTGGTACATTATTACCGAATAATCAACATTTTGCAAGGATGGAAACTGACCTCGCTGTGTAAAGCATTACATTTGGCAAGCTTATCATTTTTCATAGTGAGACTGTACTGATGTCATAAATGAACGTTAACAGCTGCCTCGGGGTCACATGACCCCATGAAATTTCATCCTCCCCAGTCAAGTAAAAGCCACTGAAGATGAATAGTGTGATTGTTGTTTTTCTGCTCTTACTTCCAGAGGTTGATTCGCAAGTTATGCGTTTAAGCCAGAGGCTGTGGGACCACCTGTCAGCAATTGGCCACAGTTTAGTGCTTGTGTACCAGGCTCAGTAGCATGTGTACTTCTCATGAACCTCAGGCTTGGCGAGGAGACGTGATACAATCGCGTTATAATTGGGAATATTTTTGTGATTTATATTGCTATTCAAGTCGAGTCCAAATTTACGTGTATAGTGCTTTTTACAATGTTTTTTAAGCACTTTTTTAATAATCTTTTTTAATGTCGTTAAATGCAAGTCAGGAGGGAGTTTAATGACTAATAAGTGAACAGGGAAATGCAGCATTGCTAGGGTTGGGTTTTTTTAATCAAGACAGTTACGTCATTTGTTAGGCTTTCTGTAACAAGATTGTTGGTATAAATATTTCCACCATCACATTAGAGAAAGCCACAGTAATTTTTTACACAAACATAAAGGTGATTGATTGCTTTAGCATAAACTGTGAGGGAGAACAAAATGAAAATGCTTTTTCAAGCTAAACCTCATGATTCTAATTTTCTAAACAGATATTGTCGATTTAAAATCCAGTAAATCATTTCTTTTTTTTTTTTTTGGTCTACACAAGAAGAATGCCGTGAGAATTCCACATCACAGTATAAACACACAAATACATTACAGACTGGACCTCTAAAAAGTTTCCTTTCTTATTAGAATCACGGAGTTCAAGCAGTGGAAGTTCTGTGAGGAATAACCCAGCTGTGTTTCATATCGAAGGTTAGCTGTGTATTTATACATTTATTAAAGATCGGCTACAATAATTAAACATGTGAACGTTCACATTTGCACTCGTATTTTTGAGTATAGTATCAGCCTCCTCTCTCCATTCAGACAACTATGAATGGTCAACTTGGTTCAATGTGGATCACCCCGGAGGGAAGGGGGACTTTGAGCAGCTGGATGCCATTCGTTTCTACTACCGAGCTCGAGTATGTGAGTCCCCTTGGGCAGTGGAGGCCCGCACCACAGACTGGATCCCAGCACGCGACACTGGGGAGAAGGTCCATGTTGACCCTGTCGTGGGCTTCTGGTGCGTCAATGCTGAGCAGCCTGCAGGAAAGAACTGCTCCAATTATGCAGTGCGCTTCCTGTGCCCAATAGGTATGTTGCCATGATGCTGCTAATTGTATTGGGAATTATTTATTTATTTATTTATTTTTGCTTGCATCCATAATTCTGTGTGGGATTAGGCTTATTTGTTCAACTCATTAATTCAGCTGTAAATTCTAATTGGACAATTGCTTCCCTCTGGGGCATTAGACAAGCAGCCAGAAACCCGGGGAGTGTGGGCTCCGTGGTCAGACTGGAGCCAGTGTGCTGCACAGTGTGGTCAGGTGGCAGTTCAGGTGCGCTCCAGGACCTGCAGATCCCAGTCCAGGCGGTGCACTGGCACGTCTGTGGAGGGCAGGCAGTGCAAAGGGCCAACATGCCCAGGTAAAGCACCTACTCACATACAGTTAGTGACCGGCTGGGCTGCTTAACCCACAGCTATTTGTTCTATAGCTGTTCTACGGTTATTTGTTCACACATTTAAGATGTGCTCATGACTTCCTGCAAACAAAGGGTGGAAAACTGGCCTCAATGTTTTTAAAGACCAGTAATACACAGTATTACATTAATGACAACATGTAAGAGAGACTCTAACTATTCCTTTTTTGTAGGTTGTGATCTGCAGTGTCTGATGGGCAGGGTGAATACTGAGTGCACAGCCTGCGTCTGTCAGGACCACACTCTTCTAGGCTCGGTCCGCAGTGCTGGGGGTCTGCCCGCCCCTGGAGCTGCCATCTTCCTTTCCGGATCCACCCCCAGGCTTCTCACTCTGACCGACCACAACGGACACTTCCGTGTGCCCGCAATCTGCCCTGAGGGCAACACTACGCTGACCATCAAGCTGCAGAACCATGCTTCTCAAAGAGTCACCATACCACAGAGCTCTGAGCACACGACTGTACTTCACGTGAAGCTGGAGAGAGCAAGTAATGGCCTGAACAATTATGTTCAATTACACCACAGTTGAATAGAGTTGATTCCTTTTTTTTGTGTGTGACCTAGGCTTAAAACAGACTATACTCTATACACAAGACTATAAACAAACTAGAATATAATTTGTTTTTCATGATAAACTCTATAAACTTAATTATATTGATTAGCTTTTCATGATAAACTTCACCAAAAAAGGTAACACTGATTTCTGGGCCACTTTTAGTGTAACTATAAAACCTAGTGTAGTATACTGTGTAATGATGCATTCTGACAAAATGAAGTACAGTACTGGTTCTGTAAGAATTTATACTGTTTAAGTTCATAGTGTCAGTGTATTGTTGCACATCGTTACTCAGTGTGTTACAGTGACTGTAACGTAGTGTTGCAGGAAAAAGGGAACAGAAATCAAAAGGCACATTTAAGGTGTGATGGTGAAAATCATCTCACCTCAGATTTCCTCTCTCAATTTGTCCTAGAAAAACTGAATGTGCAAAAGAACCCAGAGTCCAAAGTCAGGAGGGAAGGTCAAACAGCTGCCTTTTGCTGTAAGGTTGCTGGCACATCTGAGCCTGACCAGTACCAGTGGTAAGATACAGTCCCATAAGGTCTCCTTTCACTATATTCTGGGAAAGATGGTACATATAACAGACAACTGTCTGGTGTGCGATTTTTTTTTTTTTTTTTTTTTTTTTTTTTCTTCCAGGTTTCACAATGGAAGCCTACTTGAAAAGAGCATACATCACTATGATGACACTCTGGTTTTGAGGAACCTTCAACTGAATCAGGCAGGAGAGTACTACTGCAGAGCCAGTAATGAGAACGGGGCAATTAAATCTAAACCAGCAATGCTTTCGGTCATAGG
This sequence comes from Tenebrosternarchus preto, assembly GCA_025802075.1. Taxonomy (NCBI): domain Eukaryota; kingdom Metazoa; phylum Chordata; class Actinopteri; order Gymnotiformes; family Apteronotidae; genus Tenebrosternarchus; species Tenebrosternarchus preto. Next base: position 9,408,591 of record JAOYMR010000019.1, read on the forward strand.
TAAGCCTTTAATCTAATACAGACACAAAACATTACAAAGTTTATTGCATTTTGCCACTTTATGTACCATGAACCATTTAACCTTTTACCATCTAAAGGTCAAAATGAACCATCATGCACCCCGAAGCCTGAACCGCACTTGATCCGCCTGCCATACGACTGCTACCAGAACCAGACACACTCATTGTATTATGATGTGGGGAGATGTCCTGTAAGAACATGCACAGGCCAGCTGGATAACGGCATTCGATGCAAAGACTCCATATCCTTCTGCTGTGGAGTTTCCAAGATGGAAGAGAGACAGATAACATGCCAGGGCTACCAGTTACCCACAATGGTGGTCACACAGTGCGGATGCAATAAATGTGTTGATACAAAAGCTATAGTTCGTGGACGTGCAGTTGCAGCAGACACAGGAGAGCCCCTGAGGTTTGGACACATCTACATGGATGGGGTAAGGATTAGCCGAACAGGGTACAGAGGCGCTTTCTCCATCCATGTGCCTCCAGACACAGAAAGGCTTGTTCTCACTTTTGTAGACAATATGCAAAAGTTTGTGAACACCACAAAGGTGCTTCTGTTTAATACCAAAGGAGGAGCTGTGTATCATGAAATTAAACTGTTAAGGAAAAAGCCTCCCGTTACCATTCGCTCAACAGACACCAACAAACTGGAGCTTGGAGAAGTAAAGGGAGAGGAACCCATGGCTGAGATTGAAATCCCACCGAATGCTTTTTATAAGCAAAATGGTGAGGTATTTGTAGGTAATGTGCAGGCCAGCATTACTTTCCTGGACCCAAGAGACATATCCACCGCAGCTGCTGCACAGAGTGATCTCAACTTTGTGGGCACTGAAGGCGACACCCTTCCTTTGAGGACGTATGGCATGTTCTCCGTGGACTTCACGGATGAGGTGGACGGCGAGTCCTTAAATGCTGGAGAGGTTAAAGTTCGTCTTGATGCAGCCCAAGTGAAGATGCCTGAACACCTGAAGACGATGAAGCTGTGGTCCTTGAACCCTGAGACGGGCCTATGGGAGGAAGAGGGACAGTTCCACGCAGAAAAAAAACGACGAGGAAAACGAGAGGAGAGGACCTTCCTTATTGGCAACATGGAAATCAGGGAAAGACGGCTGTTTAACTTGGACGTACCTGAAAACAGGAGATGCTATGTTAAAGTCCGTGCCTTCCGCAGTGAGCGGTTCATGCCAAGTGAGCAGGTTGAAGGTGTTGTCATTAGTCTGATCAATATGGAGCCTACACCAGGTTACTCTAGCAATCCTCGTGCATGGGGTAGGTTTGACAGTGTAATTACTGGCCCTAATGGTGCATGCCTACCTGCTTTCTGTGATGACCAGAAGCCAGATGCATATTCTGCATACATCATGGCCAACCTTGGTGGAGAAGAACTAGAAGCAGTAGCATCAGCTCCAAAATTAAATCCCAATACCATTGGTGTCCCTCAACCGTATCTGAACAAGCTGAACTACAGGCGAACAGACCACGATGACTCTAGGCTGAAGAAGACGGCATTTAGCGTCAACGTAGCAAAGCCCAGTGCAAACACAGCTGAAGAAGCAAATGGTCCAATTTACCCATTTGAAAAGTTAAAGGAGTGTGAGGAAGCTCCATTCAGTGCACCCCACTTCCGCTTCTCAAGAGTTGAGGGAGATCGCTATGACTACAACACTGTTCCTTTCAACGAGGACGATCCCATGAGTTGGACAGAAGACTATCTAAGCTGGTGGCCAAAACCAATGGAATACAGAGCTTGCTACATCAAAGTCAAAATCAACAGCCTTCATGAAATCAATGTTCGTTCTCGCAACATGGGAGGCACCCATCCGAGGACTGTGGGCCAGCTTTATGGCCTTCGCGACACCCGCAGTATCCGTGACATGGATCATTCGGCAGTCTCGGCTGTCTGCTTGGAGTTCAAATGCAGCGGTATGCTTTACGACCAGGACCGAGTTGATCGCACTCTTGTGAAGGTGATCCCTCAAGGTAGTTGCAAGCGAGACGGCGTCAATAGCATACTACAAGAGTACTTGGTCAACCACCTTCCGCTGGCCGTCAATAATGATACCAATGAGTTTACCATGCTTGCGCCACTGGACCCTCTGGGTCACAACTATGGCATCTACACAGTCACCGACCAAGATCCTCGTACAGCTAAGGAGATAGCGCTCGGACGCTGCTTTGATGGCACGTCAGACGGCTCCTCACGGGTTATGAAGAGCAGCGAAGGTGTAGCGCTCACCTTCACCTGTGGTGACAAAGAGGTCACCAGACAGAGTGTGTTCCAGCAGCTCCAGAACTCACCTGGCCGGGTCACAGCTGGGAGGCCAGGAAGAGGCAGCAGAAGACAAAGAGGAGACCCAGCTGCAGCGCTCCGCAATAGCCGAAGAAGAAGCACCCGCGATCCTAACAAGCGCTTTCAAAGCACTGGTTTAAACTCCAAGCAGTGAACAGACATGGCGAAGAGAAGTGGGATTTGTAATGACCATTTGACAGGTAGACCATCTGAGATGTACATTATAGGTATGAGGTTGTAACTTTTTTTGTTTGTTTGTTTCCTTCTAAACTCAAAGTTTGCTTGCTAATCCATAAATTGAAGTTTGCGGCATAATTATCTGGAGCAAAATAGTATGAGGGCTTTCCAGATCTAAGTTCACTATAAATGGGCCATTTTACAGGAAAAACCATTTTAGATAATTCTTAAATGCTATTTTTGCTCATATACTTTCACTTGTACTGTGAAATATTTACTACTTGAAATTGTAAATAATTATTTATTTCATAGACATAGCATTTCAAGTATCCAAAGAGAAAAACAAATACAAATGAGTACTTTTGATTCACTTGTAACTGTAACTAAAAACCCTGCTAAAAATACTTGTCCAGAAATTCTTTTTCGACCAATGATTTTATTAAATTAGATCTTTAAAAAACATTGCTGGAGCCTCGTCATTGTCGTTGATCATGGACCAGTTATTACAGTTTTCTAAAACAAATCGTTTGACATGGTTAGGGGGAGAAAAAAAAATCCATAACAAGGAAAATCTCAGATGGCAAAGATAGCTGTTGATGTAGACATTTAGTCTGTTCAGCTTTGCTTCTTTGCTTACTTGATACAAGCTTGCAGACTAACAAAAAGTCTGAGCCCCACATTCCTGCATTAGTAGTAATTTAAATCAACCAGCATGACAGCAGAACATCTTAAATGAGCAGAAAAAACACTTTTAAACAGCATACCTTTTAGAAAAAACTTTAAGCACATGAGTTATTTATGTAACTGCAGGTTTTCAAATGTACATGTACTTTTTGCTTTTACAGCCCCGGTTCCGAGTCAGTGTACCACCGCTGTTCTTGTAGTGTCTAAATGCTGATTTATATAGAAATGAGAGGTTGAATTATGTGCATCTGCTGTTGCTGACAAGTGACCAATCTATTTCTAGATACTATATACCACTGTGGAAACGACCACAACAGTAGTAAAATATCTAGACTTTTAATCCAGACGTTCTGTATACAATTATTTTGCATAGAATATCACATTTGTTTGTGTAAAAAAAAAAAAAAAAACAAACAAAAAAAAAAACCCTGGAGAAGTCAACACCTTCAGCCATTTCAGTTCAAAATAAACATGTTTTCTACAACGTGTTCCATAAGGCATTGTAATTCTCACTTAGGCCAATCAGAAAAGACACTTGTGCAGAAAAACGTCTCGTCCTAAAGTCTTTGTTGGAGGCAGAGCTGTAAATACAAGGCAATTTGATACATTTTCCTTTTGTCACCAAAGGGCAACATTGGTGATAGCAGCTTTGCCGAGAGTTTTGACCACTGAAGCAAAGTAAAGCGTTGACACAGTAAATCCGTTTACTCCAGGATGGCACTGATGCATGTGAAGGTCGGAGGGATGCTGCATATCGGAGGGTCAGTTAGGGTTCAGTGGGTACACAAGAAGGTTAGACCAGGATGGGGTGAGGATTAGCCTTCGTCACATAAAGTCCTCGTAGTCATTGTATCCTCCAAAGTCCCCATAATCATCGAGGTCATCTTTCAGCTTTGCTTTTAAACCGCCACCGGCGAGGACATTTTTCTTTTTCTTCTTGGTGCCTTTGGATTTCTCCTAAGGATAAAAAAAGACGTAAGCCAAGAAGTGCTCACAATACCGTTTATGATGTATGGCAGATCATTTAAAAAGTCCTCAAAACACTACAAGATTTGACATGGAAGAGCTGTAACAAAGTTGTTGCAAGGGAGAGAACTAAATGAAACAAGGCACCCTCTACTGCATGAATGAGGAATTGCACTTCTGTGAGATAATAAAATGGGACATTTAAATGGAAAGGGGAGGGGGGGTTTGCAGGGTGTAAATAAGATAGAACAGCCTCATAACTTACTTTTTCCTGCTTTTGCTTTTCATTGAGAAGAGCCGACAGGGAGTTGCTGATCTTTTTTAAATCATCTACATCCACTGCAGAAAACACACAAAAAAAACACACATTACACCATTCCTCCTTTTTACACTAAAGAGGAGTTTTAATGCTCATAACAGTGCCCTCTACTGATCAAATCGGGTGGAAAAACGTGTAAACCTTGATGCTATAACCAGCACAAGTAGCAAAACAAGTACTTGTATAGCACAGGGAAAAGATTGTACTTACATGAAATGCAAAGCTCCCGAAACAGTGACTCCAAGAAGTTGCAATAATGCACTGACTTATCAAACTGACATATCTTGTCTCGCAGCAATTTCTCAAAAACTTCAAAGTCATCTTTAGTGGATGGACACATGGCTTCAATTCCAGAGGCACTGTGTGTGGTAGCCGTCGTCTCAACACCTACAACAGAAGAGTTTTAACTTATAAATTATGCTAGTCATGATCTTTAGAACTGAATCTCATCAACAGTAATAACACGGTAATATCTGAGATATTAATGAAGGCAGCTTGCGTCACTCAGCATGGTGATTGTATAATGGGAAGTGCCAACCGCTAATAAAAATAGCTACTTGTTGCTAAATACACAAGATCTTATCATATTTCTACTTTAATGCTAGCACAGATTTAGATAACTCATTAATGCTTTGTATCACACTACAGTGTTTTATTAACATCTGGTATTTATTTTTCCCTTTCTAGGCAACTCGGGCTTGTAAGCTCTCAATTTAAAGCTATAATAGCCAGCTACCTAGCAAGCTAATGAGACTGCAGCTAGTACTCAGACTAAAGAACAATAAATTGGGACACACTAATGACACCGTTAGTAAGGACACGGTGGTGATGCAAAGCATCGAGTTAAATCAGTTGCAGATCTAAATCTGTACATTACATTTTCTACTTGCATTAAAGTACAAATTTGATATGTTAAATACAATCTGAAACACACTGAATGACCTCCTCTGAATTCAAAATCATATGCAAGTGTCCTCCAAAATCAGATCTTTCATATTATGACATATCAGCTGTTGTCATTGGAATCCTAGAAGCAGCTGAGTGTAGTAAAACTTTTGACTTCTGTTAGACATATAAACACACAGTAGAAGAAACAGTTCAACTTAAACGAAAAAGACCACAAATTCTCCTCTGTATTTGTTAGATTTTACCAGTAATTTTAAACATGCTTTTTAAAGTCATCGATTTCATATTTGTAAGCCTTTTCCCCATTTAAGCAGGAGCTTGTTTGGTGACATGCTCTTAACTACTTCAACCCACACAAAACCGCCACCGTTAGCCTGATTTAATAATTGGAATTGTTCCCCTAATTTGGTCATATCCAATTCCCACCAGATAGGCAAGTCTCCTCAGTCATATCAGCTGCCAACCAGGGAAGGCGAGGGCTGTTACATGGTTGGGGTAGAGCACTATCAGGAGAGCACAGCACTATCCACCCCTTTCTGATGCATGAGCTCACAGATGCCCACGATGCATGTGTCACTGTAACTGATGGAAAAGCTCCATCCCTGAGAGCACAGATATATCTCTCTCTCTCTCTCTCTCTCTCACACTCCTTCCCATGATATGGCATCAAAGTTTGAACTCTTAAAAGACGAGGCGTTTGCTTTTCTGCTACACCCAACAGCCCACTTCTCTGATGTCTTACCAAAAGCTTCGCGGGCCAGTGCCATATCTGACTCCTCCTGTAGCTTCTGCAGGTGCACTTTCTCAGCTGCCTGCTCCTCGGGCGTCGGTTGGACGTCAGGATGTGACCCTTGTATCTATGCAAATATGCAAAATAAATGACATACTGGAAGATTTTCACACCTGTTACGGACTTTTCTTTGGTAAAATTCACACTTTAAAAGCCTAAAGGAATTAATCTCTAAAAGATTATAGGGGTGGTTGGCAGATATGGCATTCATAAAGCATCTCGAAATAGGTCTTTGTATCTAGAGCTTTGCTTTCATTACCTAAGCAACAGCAGATCCTACACTGTCCTTAAACACCATCTTTGTATGGAGGCGATTGAACAAAAAACGTAAAGTAACAAAATATCTGTCTGGAAACCCAATCACCTTTTACTGAACACAATACTCACCCTCAGCTCCTCATGTTCTTTCTCACACTCTTTCTCTTTGTGTTTAGCACCCAGCTTTCTCTTCTCTGGAGGATTCACCTCTGTGAGATGGACACAGACAAACCTGTGAGAAGGCAGGGCTAGACGGGGCATCAGTCATACAAATGCATTTTCCTGGTGGATCAGGGCACCTTTTGGCCTGTATAATTTAACGTATAATTAATGTATAAATATAACGTATAATTTAATTAATAACTTGCAAAAACAAAAAACAAAACAAACAAAAAAGGGGCAACAACTAGCCCATAAAGCAGGGACAGTGGACAAGTTCATGTTCTGAACTGGCACAGGTCAGGCCCCTCCTCCTTGGTGCTCTCTGTTTTTCATGTCAGTCATGTGACTCAGAACCACAGAACTGCACATGCATGAGCAAAGGAGAAAAAAGAACGTAAGAGTATATTGAAGGGGAGGGGCTCAGCATGAACAGCAGAAGACTAGTGTCGATGAAATGGTAAACATGGAGTGGCTCCAGGATTAGCAGGAACTCACAGGGAGGCAGTGCGTGTAAAACGATGATAATTCAACTAATGTAGAAGACTTTTAAAAGTAAAAAAGTGAGCCCATCACCTACAGCTGGTGGTAACAGTCTCATTCAATATCTAGTAGTGCAGTATGGGTGTGTTTGTGCGTGTGTCAATAAAGAGTACACTGATCAATTGGTCCACAGCACTTGCTGTTACTCAGCTTTGTAGTATGTTTGGGGAATAATGCTGTAGCATGGATGACAGGTAGATGGGGACTGAGCGACTGTTGTGGGCCACCGGTGCCTGTTGTTTGTCCCAGGTCAGCCTTGTTAAGAGGTGGTATGCTGTCCTCTCAAAAGGAGGCCTGGTTCCCGCATTTTTTTTAATTAAATCATTCAGTGTTGTATGAGCAGCTCTGCAGACAGCAGAGGAAAAAAATATTACAATTAAATAAAAGTGAAAGTGGTTTACTGGTCTTAAATGGTTATTTGTTAAATCACCAGTGAGGAACTGGCCACTCAAATTGTGGGTACAAGTGTCACACAGCTGACCTCAACCACCACACTTATATTTAGACAAACTCAAATAGTTCTGGAATGGCAAAGGCACCATTTCTCCAGTGACTCTGACTGGTAGACCATTACACTGCAGTCATTACAGTGACTCTGACTGGTAGACCATTACACTGCAGCAGCACCTGTTTTTGTCACCTCCACCTTCGGTTCCTCCTCCTCTTCATCATCCCAGTTTTCCTACATGAGACAAAATATCAATCCTGCTTTAAAAAAAAAAATCTGCATTTTTCTAAAAATAAAAATCTTTACAATTACAATAGCAACTGGAAAATAACAATGTGTGAAATGTTTCATTTCATGACTGGAGCAACACTGATCAAATATGGAGATCCACCGTTATGTAAAGAATTAGGTATAATGTGGTTTATAATTTATTCCAGTAGTCCAAATTTTACTTCTGGTTAATCTGTGGTGATGGATTATTAATATTCTGTTGCACTTCAACAGAAGTTGCACGTGCAAGTATGGCTAGATATTAATGTGCCACGAGCAAAATGACACACCACCTGCACAAACAATGTGCCAATTACACCGAGCAAAAAAAGTACACTTTATTTTTTTAGACCAATTCTCCTGACCTCTCGCGGGATTCATTCATGTCAAAAGCGATACTGAATGCAAGCTGCTAAAAAACTACGCCCCCCACCACCCCCTTCCCAGCAAAAAAAAAAAGTATTATTCATACGCACCGCACACATCACATGATCAACGTAGGCGAAATGAATGCGTCACATGAGAAAATTCTAGATCACGGCCAACGTCATAAGTTGCGAGATGCAACGTGACAGTGCAGCTACACGAAACTGTCACAAATACGTCAAAATAAAATGCTGCCAGCTGTTTACTAAATAGTCCAAATAGCGGGGCCATACAGCGTTGTTTCAGATGCACATGACGTTTCGTTGTGTTTGACAGAAGATGAGACAAAACATATGGAAGTCTCCCAAGCCCTAGCTATATCGCCTTTCTCAACGGCCCAGTTAGGAAATTATTAGCGTTTGACAGCTAAACAGGCTAGTTCAGCTAACTAGCTAGCTACAAACCCAACTGGTTAACCAATTACCTAGCTGAATGTCAGCATATTTTGCCAAGACATGTGTATACCACGCGACTTGGTACTGACGACAGCGACAACACAATAAAAAGCTACACGCGTGGCTAGGTTTCTAATAACCTGACCACGACATGTGCGATTACACGAGAAACAGCGGGTAATTAGTTAGCTAGGTGATTTACTTAAGGCCCGTCAAACTCCGCTTCGTTTACCACCCATCTGGTAAGGTAGATACGAGTTACCCAACTAGCTAGCCATCCAGTTTGACAACATAAAATGTAGCTAGCTAGCTACCATTATCCCACTGAGGACGAAAGAGAAACGCCAGCTACCTAGCTTTGTTAGTTATCCAAGTTACAGAACTAGATAATGTATTTCTATTGTAGAGCCCAGCCGTCATGTATAGCTAGTTAGCTTAGCTACCTAGCAAACGTTACATTAATACGCCGGTGTCAGCAAGCTTCACTACCATGTCATAACAATGCTAGCTAGCTCCTTAGCTAGCGACCTGAACTAGTAAAACTTAGCAGTAACGAGCACGTTGAATTAACTTTAGCTACGCAGCTAACGTTAACTAGTTAGCTAGGATGACTAGGAACTTAGTAACTGAGAGAACCAGCTAACATCAGCTAGCTAGCTAACCAAGTAGGTGAAACATATGGGGTCTTAAACCGGCTTGGAGTTGTATTAACCTTTAATAAACAAGACGATCCTCGGATTAATTCTGATACATTAATTTACCTTTACGTCGTCTTCCTCGTCCTCGCCTTCCCATCTGTCCTGCAGCCCTGTCGTTATTTTTATCGGCTCGGTTGGCTCAAAGTTGTCCGCGTCTGCAACGGAAACGCAGAAAACGGCTCTATAAAGAAGGCCAAAATGTACACCAAACCGTGTTTATGTTAGTTCTTACCCCAAGAGTCGGAATCCGCCATCTTGTACGTGTGCGGGATTATCAAACTACTAAAACTAGCTGGTAGAAAGCATGTGCGCCAACAACGCTGGTGCGGTTTCAGCGTGAACTGATGACGACGGATACCGAACCGCTAAACCGCTGTCGTATCGATATGGGATATGCCCCCGTGTGGCGCACCTAGTGCGCGCATCCAAGTTTTACAAAGTGGAGTAAACAACGCCACGCCGTCCTTACGTTTCGACGTTGGCACGATTCTCTATAGAGATCTATAGAGCTTCTTAACTGTTGGAAATAATTATATCACCAACATGTCCAGGATAATTGACTGTCTTTCACAATTCAGTGTATGAATTAAGGTTTTAAATATAGAGGCAAATAAAACGTTAACTGAAATAGCATTATTATAATTCAGTGGTCATTTAAACTCCACTAAATGAATAAATAAATTGTCCACACACACACACACACACATGTATTGTTTATGTATTCAATGTAAAGACAAGTATTACAGTCAAATAAATATCTTAACTCAAGTAAGGTCCAGAATTGAAATATATATAACATTTACAACAGTAAATAATATTGCTTGTAATATCATTTGATTACTTTAATGCTATCATTTCACAAATGCCACTAAATATTCTCTCTTGTTTTGTTTTTTTTAAACAAAAGGTATTACTTCAACAATACTACTTTGTTTGTTTTGGGGTTGTTGTTGTTTTTTTTTTTTTACACAACTGCTTACACACAAAATTAAAAATAACAAATTTAGTGAAACCCGACACCCCAAAGGAGCAAAGCCTCAGTCCAGATCTATTCATTCAGCTCCACACCTCAATGTCCACACAGTTTTCAACAGTGTACATCAGGCATTTCAATCAATACTTGTGCGAATCTTTAAAGGTTCATCACATGATTATGAAACCGTTGTGCTGATTCTCACCTGAGAAAGTAAAATAACCAATGAATGACATGAATATGTGGAGGTAAGATTTGTACACTTCAGCATTATTCACTGCACACAGTACCATTTTACATTTCAAATTTCTAGTAGCCCTATGTTGAACAACACAATATTGTCGGCATTTAGAGAGTTTTGCAAATGTATGCTTAAGCATTCCCACATTAATTTATATTCGTAGCTGAGGTTTGGTTTTACCCAACAAAGGTAAGATAAGGGAAAGAGAAAAAGCTGTTCTGAATACCCCAGACCAACATAGTGGTAACATCACAATGTGCACTGCAGTCACAAAGAAAAGGGTTTTCCACAAGGGTTTTCCATCTTGGGTCCTAACAATATAGCCCACACAGTCACGGTTTTGGTCAGACTACACACCACCTTCATAGCAGAATACCAAATGGATGCAGAGCAGATGAGATGCATTGTGATGTTGGAACAATGTATCTCTCCACCGATCAGCTGTGGTCCAAAAGTGGTTTGATCAGCATCCACAATTTTCATTCCATTATGTCCCGTCATACTCTCCCTTCCACTGAGAGGGGGGGGGGGGGGGCCGCCGGCGGCCGGGGGGGGGGGGCGTGGGGGGGGCAGGGGGG
>JAOYMR010000019.1:9442230-9478411 GCA_025802075.1 Tenebrosternarchus preto
ACACACACACACACACACACACACCTGTTCAGATGCAAAGCTTTTATTGCCGTTTTTCGCTTAAAAGACGCCACTAATAATACAGCTGTATTAGGCTACATTTCCCAACACTAAAAAAGGTCGTTTACAGGCTTTGCCGCTTCTTTATTAAAACTTTCCTTTATTTTATACACGTTATTCATTTAACCGATATTAACTTCAAAATTGTTTTAAAACTCGAAAGCGTCTGCTAAACGGCCGGTCCTGAGGAGGGGGGCGGGGGTTACGCAGTGGTCCGTCCTTGGACAACCAGTGAATCAGCGACAGGGTCATGGGTATCAAAAGCTCACTCCTGTGTGTGGAGAAACAGCTAACCCTTCTAATTAACCCTGGTTTGATCCCACTGAAAAGCTAGCAAGTATTGCTTAAAAAAATATACAAGTCAGAACGTAAGGTTGTGATGCTGCTCTGTGAAGCGGTATGGCCATGAACAAGGCTGAATGTCAAAACTGAAACCTCTCCAGTGCCCAAAGTGCCTACAGTGGCTAACATTGTTGCCAACCAAGTACAGCCCTTCATGGTGACGGTGTGCATGTGTGTGTAGCCTGATGGCATTCTTAACATTGACCACTGCCTATTTTCAGCAGAGCAATCAATCAGTCAGTCAATAATGGTCATCGATGGGGGTGTCTAACCCAAGTTTCAGGACTTAAAACGGCTGCTGACAGCATCTTGGCACCAAGACTTCAATGGGTCTGAGCTGTTTTGTCAGCATGAGGGGAACCAATACAAATGTGTGTAGGCATTCCCAACCACCCCGTATCTATGGTCACGGCTCAACATGTACATCTTGTTCATTCACAGCAGCTTGATGACAGCTTAGGTCACCTGTAATAATAGGGTCTCAAACACTTTTCATCTTTGCAGAAAAAGTTCCATGAGTAAATTTTAATTAAGGACTTTCCCACAAACAGGCTTAATTTTTTTTACATGCTATGAATTATTATTTTTCTACCAGTGACATTTTGTGCTAACTAAATGTACATACACATAATATAGTAAGAAAAAACACTCCATTTGATGTAAAGTTAAATCTTCATTAATACATTTAAAAAGTAGATATGACATGCCTTCTGAAATCAAAAAAATACAAAAAGAGTTTCCTTACTTTAAGGATCTTCCATGAAGAATGTATTCCATGTATTTTTGGTACAATACCCATTGTAGAATAAAAATGGCAATGTACATTTGAACGTACTCACATCTGAAACATCTAATCCACCCTTTGTGCATAAAATGCTACAGCTCTTCGACAATCATAGAAAATAAGTCTCTTTGTTCATGAGGAAGTGCTTGCTCTGGTACACAGCTGCACTCCCCTCTCAGATGTTTGGAGCCACCTTTTGGAGCTCAGGACACTGTTAAAACTTTTGCATAAGTCAAAATCGTAGACATGGCTGCAGGGGCAGGGAAATCCATAGTAAATGCTACTTCATGTGCAATGCAATAGTACAATATACATATAACCATTTCAATACTATATGTAACCATTACCAATTCACTCATTTGCTTGAAAAGATAACTGCTTGCAAACCCTTTCAATTAGAAAGAATAGTACAAGCTTTTGTCAAAAGAGCAGGATCCTTGGGATCACTTTTCCTGTCTTCAACATTGGGTTTTCTTCCCCTCCCCATCCCCCCCCATTGCTTTGCAATTATCGGTTACAAACAAAAACAAAAATCATGACACCCCCCCCCCCCACTACATACCAGGGGGATTTGCAAACAAGAAAGACTATTACAAAAGCATCTGGATATAGACATTCAGAAGGCTGTAATAGTTCACAGCAGAGCAGATTAGCATTACTTTACAGCTGTGGCCGTTTTTCTAGGTGGTTCTTGCTTCTCTCATAGCAAAAGCAGGACTTTACATAAAAACAAACAAACAAAAAAAAAATAAACAAACCCAAATGACAAAACCCTCCGAGTGCAACCCGTAGGGTCTCGAAGAGAGTAAATGGTAACACTTGAATACAGAACAACCCCTCTGCCATTCTTCTGTCAGTTTTGTCCATAAAATAATGAACCAGAAGAAGTATGAGACAAGGGAAACACACCTTTAACAACCAATATGATGAACAAAAGCAATTTTCTTTCTTACTATATTTTGTTACGCATCTGTTATGGTGTACAACCCAAAATACATCTTGGTGGAGAAAAGTAACACCATTAATATGCAGGAAACGGCTTTTCTAACTCACTGCATTAAACACATTCATGCTGAATACTCTATGAATACATAGAATATACTGACCAAAAGGTATACATTCCGGTTCAAAAAGTAAAAATATCCTCCACACAATTTTATTCCAACCAACTGGCTCTGCTATTTAGATCAAGCATGATGCAAAATCTTGGAAGAACTTTTACTTTTTGAACCTGAAGTATTGTAGGTTTTTCTCTGACCGTGTTGAAATGATTCCAATAAAAATGGGAGGAAAAACTACAGCTAAGAGAAATTTCAGCCACAGATGGGACCTTCCGTCCTTATGCTGGTGCAAACCAGGTTGTCACAGACTCCAACACCCCTCTTACACGCTTTGCAGTTCGGGTGAAGAGATTCACACAAACTGATCCATGCTACATTGGCTCCCAGTTTACATTAAAATACTTGCTCACTGTTCAATAAAGAAAACCCATACCACAATGGGCAATGAACACTGGTTTAAAAAATATATGCCTATTAAAACAAAACAAAAAACCTTGTGATAAACTAGAACACCCAGGAAAAACCAACATCAAGTGATGACCTGGAGATCTTTGATACTCTTATCTAACTTTCAGTTTGAGAGGATTTAAAAGTGCAGATGTACAAATATAAAAGGTCAAATTGGACAAAGCTTGACGGACAATATTTGACATTAAAAACAGATAAATGGATAATTTCTCCAGTCGCTCACAGCCCAATTTTATGTGTGACAGTTAAAAGCACTGAACTGGGACAGAAAAAAAGTTTTTCAAACAATTCTCTCTCATCACAAGACAGAATCCAAACAAAACTCATACCAATCTCTTTGAGAATGTAATACATTATTTTGGCAGGACAAAGACAAGTCACACTGCAGTAAAGGAACACTTGCCAAAAAAAAAAAATACTGATCAAACTAAACAATATCAGAAACGTAATGGTGATGTCAAGGAATGAATATTGTTATTAGACCTATGATGACATAAAACAAGCAAACGAATACAAAACAAATGCACAAAAACATACGAAAGCACTATCATCACCCACAAGTAGACATTCTTTTTTTTTCTACTGGCCATTTCTACTTAAATTGGTCTTATAGCCAAAGAGTGTAAAATGGTTGTACTGGAGCACCAAAGAAATGAGTGGGGCCTTCCTCTTCTGGGTTAAGATTTGCACATTCACTTGTTAATGGATGAAAATGACAAAAAAACAACAAAACACAAAAACATCCCAGGCCCTCCACTAGCACAGAGAATAAATGCAGTACCAGGAGGGAGGTTTTGGAGGGATGAAGGCTAATGGACACTAAGCAGTTACATCTGTACATTTATTCATAAGAGTTTAAAAATTCAAATTAACAGAGGCTTCTTCAAAAAATCTTTTCTGACTTGTTTTTTTTTTTCTTGTTTTATATGACGAGTGAATGAATGGAGGAACTTGCGGGGGTGGGGTGGGGTTTTTTACGTAACCGTAATGGAGGAACTGGGGCGCGGGTGGAATGGGCTAACGCAACCATAATGGCAACAATGATTGTAAAACCCCAGAGGGTTCGTTTGTTTTTCCTTTCATTTATTACTGTGTGTCCAGCTGCGGACGTTCGCACTTCAGTCTGGAGGAAGCAGGTCGTGCAGGCGAAACCGTTCACGGACGTGCGGTCGCACATCCTCGTTCTGGAATTGTGGAAACAAGAAAATCATTCAAGAGAACCTTCTAAATATTTCTGAACACCTTATTCCTCATGATGGAGTACAAAGCTGTTCAAGCGAGAAATGTTGTGACTGACATACCAGCTCCACCAGCTTCTCCAGAAAAGGGACCAGCTTGAGAAGTTCATTATCATTCTTGTCCATGAACCAGCTTTCAATTGGTATCCCATTGGAGAGCTACATTTACACAAGCAGAGATGTTGGGTTACGCAAAAACTTAAAATAAAAATAATATAGAGCTTCATGGAATAATGTGTGTAACGTATATTAACATATATGCATTTGCTGTATAAAAATATTTATTTGTTCAATAGCAAGCAAGTTTTCAATGACCAAACCAATTTGACATTGACCACCTTTGCAGCCATTTCATAATTTTTTGTTCTTATTCTTTTTTTTAAATAGGAGTTTATTGGGTGGACATTAAAAATGAAGGGCACAGATGCCCACACCCCTCACCTGATAAGCAAAGGCTTGTGGTGAGTTGTCAATGATGATGGTCTTTGACAGGTCTCTCCCAAGAATATTCAGGTCCTTGATATAATTCCCTTGTACACAGACACAATGTTCACGAAATAACCTATGCCTAACACACACACACACACACACACACACACACACACACACACACACACACACACACACACACAAAAGAATCAGTTGTCACAACACTAGGACAGAAATGAATAATGCAGACCAACCAAAGAGTCACAACACCTGAAGATGGCTTGGACTCTTCATGTGGCAGAGAGGCAGAGATCAACACCCACTCTAACCCAAATCCAACTTAACCTGACCTAACCCAACCCTGCACGCCTTCACTGTAACCAAAGCCAGTAGAGGAACTGAGGCAGACACACAAAACCAAACTGGATTCCATTACAAACTAAAACATTCTACACTTACAGGGGCCCAAAATCTGATCAAAGCCCATTTTGGTGAAAATCAACTTCTGTGCCAGTACTGCAGGCACTTACAATCGACCTTCTGAAAAATGGTTTGTTTATTATAAACACCTTATAGAAGTGCATCTCTGCAGCCTTGTCTGTAATAGTATATCTAAATGTTGCACTAATTAGATCGGTTTACTTAATAATGTGGCCACTGAAGGCAGGAGACATGCAGATGTTCCCAATAAAACAAGTGCTAAGTGTATATGGTAATAAAACAAGTCAACAATACCAAAGAGAAGCTGATTAATAGCAGTGATCAATTTTCAAGCAGAATTTCTTAGTCACCAGCAACTGATGTCTGTTTGTAGTTCAGACAATAATACAAGAGTAAAATAATTAATATACTGCACTTTGTACACACTGCCTGAACAGTCAAAAAAAAGAGGGGGGGGGAGAGAAGAGTAATGAAACATACTTACCGGACCAGTTGTTTCTTCGGATCTAGAATGTTCAGCAACTTATCAGCGTAAACTTTCTTTGAGGCAGTGAAAAGGATGATCTAGAGGGGAAACATTCCTGTGAGCTCCAAAATGTTGATGTGGAATAGCAGACCATGATCTACCCATTTAAACATTTAAACACAGACTG
The DNA here is from genome assembly GCA_025802075.1 of Tenebrosternarchus preto. NCBI lineage: Eukaryota > Metazoa > Chordata > Actinopteri > Gymnotiformes > Apteronotidae > Tenebrosternarchus > Tenebrosternarchus preto. The sequence goes on from JAOYMR010000019.1 coordinate 9,447,707, forward strand.
AAATTGTGGGTTACCTCATAAATCTGAGACATACGTTCAAGAAATTCTCTGAAGAATGGCCTCAACCGTACATAAACCTTTTTTGGTAGACAAAGAAGAAAAAAAAAAAAAAATTAACATCTGCATTTATACTTTCAAGCTATGATTTTTACTACAGAGAAGAGACATTATTTTGTATATCCACACGAAAACAAATACACTTTACCCACAAACAAATATACAAGCCAGATGTTAGACTGAATGCCCAAGAACACTGATCAGACAGCCCAGACACTCGGGATCAACAGTAACTACCTTACTGTGATTTTTAAAGTGGTATTTTGGTGCCCCCTTGTGGACAAACTGTATTACAGACACAAAACAGCACTTCTCAGGCAGACACATCAATTGACACGTCCATTAAAAAAAAAAAAAAAACACACATTTCTCAGTTTCCTTGAGCTTACCTGGTATATGACATCTTGAAAAAGGACAGGAAATGTCAATGCAGCATCTTCCAGCTCATTCAAGCTACAATGGACTAGGGTTTCATCCTTCATACAAAACAGAGGAGAGTTACAATTATTGAACAGCCATTGCTCAACACTGCTCTGCGGAGTATGCTAGCTTGTAAATAATTAACAATAAATAATGCATAAACTTCAACATTAAGGCCAGACTGAATGCCTTTATTTTTTGTCATTATACTGTAAACGTGTACATGTAAAATGTTTTCTTCGCATATCCCAGCTTTGTGAGCTGGAGTCAGAGTGCAGAGTCAGCCATTGTACAGCACCCCCTGGAGCTGAGAGGCATAAGGACTTTGCTCAAGGGCCAAACAGTGGCTGCCTGGCAGAGCTGGGATTCCAACCTACAACCTTCTGACAGAGCCCAAAGACCTAGCAACTGCCCTACAATCAGTTTGAGTCTCTGACGTCACTCCCTGTAAATATCTTTAGTAAAAGGAGAAACCTGACCATTCATCTTTAATTTCTGGTTCCGTGCTCACCAGGTCCAAGACGAGAGAGAACTCTGGCGTGCTGCGTGTCTTCAGGGGAAGTGCAGGTTTTCGGGTTAGCTGCTCCTCGGTTAGTGGAGGGACGTGCTTGATGAAGAAATACCTGAGGAGCCGAGAGCAGCATTCTCAACACGCTTCAAAATAGCAGGCAGGGACAGCTGGTGTGCTAGTCACACTATCCCAGCCATTACTGGGATGGGTAGGTTATGTTAAAGAAATGTCACACTGCCAGGCCAGTGTATAGTGACAGAGAGCCAGATAGACAGAGACTCGAGTGGAAATAATTTTATACATTAGTAATAACAATTTTATTACTACCAAGAATGATTACCAAATTGATTATTTTCACAATGCAACACCATGGCAATTCAACTATTTTATAGGTCATTTGGACACTTGCCTGGGGCTTTTCTGCGCTTAAGAGTAATGTTTATGCCTACAAAATACTGAAGACAATTCTGATAAATATAAAATTCATTACGCATTCCTAATTACTAGCTATAAGCTCTTAGATATAGGTGAAGTCTTGAAATCTACAGAACTACAGAGCCTGTTGGCTCTAACAGGAGTTGATACCATAGGCCAACTCAACAAGCACTCAACAAGTATCAGGATAGCAGAACGTTGTTGCAAAGCCCTGGCAGTGGAATGCGAGCTGTACTCACGGATCAAACACCTCCCAGTCCTCTTCACATGAGGCTTCTGTAGGGGCACTGACATACCCACAGGATGGAGGAGAACCAGGTGCTAAGGACAGCAAATGGTGAGAAATGTAAAGTGGAGTGGGAAACGGTGAATAAGAGAAAGTGTGCAAACTCAGTTTCATGAACCACACCATAAAATCTGAAATTGTTTGGTTACATCCTCTGACAAAGCAAGATTGGACTTAAAATAATGATGATCTTCAGAGTAAATAAGGACCCAGTTCTCTACCTGTGAGGGGTGGCAAATCAGCATGGGAAACTCCATCCTCTTCCTCCTCCAGCTGAGTGTGGCTGGGAGGCGGTAGCCTCACGGCGGTGGGGGGTAACATGCTGGGGCACAGCGGCACACACTGGCCTGGGGGGAAGGCGGCAGTACCCGTCTCTTCCACCATGTCCAGCTGCTTTACGATGTCCCCCGCCTCAACCGCCTGGGCTGGCGAGTCCAATCCGGACACGGCTGGCCAAGAGAAGAGATTGCTCGTTATGTCAAAGGTGTGGGAAGGCTGTGATGATTGCTGGAGGTGGAACAATTGCTGAGATTTCAGATTTCGCTCCAGGGCTCACCATTTTTGTTTGCTGGTGAGAAGAAATTGAAGACGGGAGAGAAGATGGTCCCCAGTAGGGTGGTGCGCGGAGGACTGCTCACTGCTTCCCCGGAATCTTCGAGCTTGCCGTTCGGCTTCGCTGTTTTGCTCGTCTCATGGTTTCTAGCTTCTACGAGTGTCCATTTTCAGGGGAACAAAAGCAGTATGACTTACAATTCATACAGTGGCTGAGAAAGCTCTGAAAGAAAACTATCGTTTTCTAATTCTGAACTACAGATGTGCAGGACCTAACAGCAGTACTACAAGTTTAAGTTGCTGTTTAGAACTAGTCACAGCGAACAGACATGCGTTCTCATCCTGTGAAGCTCACCACCATTAAAAGAGCATTTCCTACGAAGCCGGCCAACACCCTTTCTGGGCCTGACGGTGCTCTGAGGGGTGGAGGTGATGAGGTCACAGTTCAGACGGCCCTTCTTCACTGGGTTCTCCTCCTCCACCTGAGGTAGACACAGGTTGACAGATGTTTGAACTGCTAGTATAAATGTGCACATGCTGTACCAACTTCTGCATTCATCTGTACATTTGGAAGTTTCACTGAACTTTTCCTGTCACTGCAGCATCAAAAATAGACCTCCTTATTATCCATTAAACAATTTGACCAGTAGAGGGCAATATAATGGCAATTTAAAAACAAAGCATCCCCAGCCATATAGTTAAATGTGAAAAAGTACAAAATTTATTATTAATGTTGGAGACTTTAAATTCATGTCATCCGCTTTACCAAGGAAGGACAGAAAAGTGTTGTCAGGACACCCTGTCAACAAGAACGGAACACAAAACATCAATAATGAAAACGCCCCAGGTGCTTCAAGACACTCACTACGAATACTCTACAACTAAAAACAAAAGCAAATTCAAAATTGGAGGCAAAAGCTTTTTGCATGGACAAACACTAATCAGAAGACGTCAATCTAACCATTAGGTTTCCTTCCTAATGAAACACTTCTTAAAAGACTGTGTGGTCTTTGGAAGAAGAAAAAAAATGGAACAGCCTGAAGAACACGTTCGAGTGCATTTTTATGACCTGAAATGCGTACATAATAGCTTGAAGTTGGATATATTTAATCTTGCATGTGACAAAGGTATATATCCTTTGTCAATTATTCATCATGATTGTACTGTAATATACACCATCCTCTCCTGCATCAAGCAATTTACACGTGCAAAACAATTTGGACAGAGAGGTGGCCAAACACAAATCACAGCACTTGGAACTCAATAATAACTACCAAGATTCCTTTAACAATTAAAAATAAATTCCTTGAGCACAAATCAACCCTAGCAGATGCTATAAAAAAAATGAGGAGGCAAGTGCAGCACACAACCCAGGTGTTCACATGGATATGAAACCACACACCAGAGGCCGGACCACTGACTGAAGGAATTCCTCAGGTGTGACATGTCTGCAGCCCAGATTTGTCCAAACAGTAACAGACAGCATTCCACCAAAAAGTTCAAAGAAACAAGTTTTGTGGAAAAACTCCATTTTGATAACGGAAATTAATGGGACTACAGTACCCAAAAGAGCCCCATACTTCAGCTAAGGCTCTTGCTCTCACAGTGAGCTGCTAGCCTGTGTAAAACTAACCATACCTGCTGTCATTATGCAAGCTGTGTGGAACCACAGCTAAAATTAGACCACTACTGCACCCTTCAGACAAGTAGCCGTACTCTTCCAGAACAGCCGAGGAGAATGCGACACCAGGGCCTTACAAACCATAGAATTTACATCTTAAATTCAGAAATTGAGAAAGATGGACCCTTATTGAACATCGTTCTGGAACACTCCAGCACACAGATCACTAGGTTCTACCAAGGCAATACAAGGACTTCATATTTTATCTGTTTTTGCACGCCGTTTTTCCATTCACCAATGTGCTACATTAAAGTTACAGAGGTCGTGATAAAACAGACGTGATCAATCAGGTACTCCAGAGAGCAAAACGCAGTGGAGATTTGACCTTGGAAAACATGGCAGATCTACACCTGCGCAGAACCGTTTCAGAACCCTGGGGGAACGGTGCTTCTCTAATGAAGTTCAGTAACACGTCAAATTATAGAAGACTCTAATCACAACTACTGAGAAACATTCTAAAGCAAACCCATACCTGCTGAAATGGGAAGCCAAGTTTATTGCACAATCCATTCAACATACAATAAGCAACAATCAGTGTAAAAAAAATATACATGGAAAAGTTATTTGGTCACAAATAACAGAACACTGGCTATTGAAGAGAACCGTATTTGTTCAATGATTCAGAGTACTGGTACTTCAAACTTCTTACAAAAATGTTACACCGTGGCTAAATTTTACCACAAAAAACCCTACATAGTTTTGTTCACATTAACAAATCTACAAATTTTAGTGTCAACGTCATTTTATTGGAAAAAAAACCCCCACACAAATTAACAGCATTTTATCTTTTAATCAGGTTGGAATCTTACTGGTCCAGTGAAGGAAACATGGAATATCCAAGGAGTTCACAGGCGTGATGAAACGTGACAAAGATTTTAGGCAAAGAGCGCGAAATCATCAAAAATGTAAAACTATTATCGATACCCCAACCCTAATGACAGAGCCTTACGCTAAAGCTTTTACATGTACCATTTCCACCCAATTTCTCTTCCAATGTTGATCCATCACCTGAGGTCAGGTTACTGGCTGATAGGTGTACGGATTTTACATTAAAGAAACGAAAGCTGGTATCGCAGATACTTCATGTATATCTGTATAACTATTTGTTATTGTTATTCTGTACTTCAGATCCCACACCGTAACTACACAACCATTTACAATCACAAAAGACGCTTAAAAAAATATTAAAAATCAAATATAAAATACAAGTTAAATACATGCATTTAGATAATTTAAAACAGCAAGTGCAGTAACTGTAAATTCAGGTAAACCTTTCAGTAGCAATAAATACGACCATTTAAAAAACAACTAAATTCAACACTCCACCCTGAGTGCATGTCCCATTATTTTCTGGTACAGCTGGTCTGCCTAATTATACACACACTTTGATTGATCTGGCTAGGATGTTTCTGATGGTTGCCGAGTTTGTAATCAATGAAGGATTTCTCTGTAGGGTTGCCTTAAAGCCTCAACAGAACATGTTCGTAAGTCACAGAAACCTCTTCCAACTTTCCTGCTCTTTGTAGGGGTTGGGTTGCTTGTTGCTATGCCTCCCTTCACTGGAAAAGTCTGTGTTCCTTATGCTCTACAGCATCTTGGCACGGACAGGGTGAGTGAAGAGCAAGACGTGCCACTCAGGGTTTCTCACCCTGCACATATGAATACCTCACACCTTTGTCCATCAACAGTGTCAGAACAGTGTTAACTTCGTACTTGGACTAGTTGTTAAAAGAAAACAACAAAAACCAAAACACCCCCCCCCCCACCACCACCACCATCAAAACCACTTGAAGTTAAGAGTACCGAATTGTTTACCATCTGTTATAATGGGTGCAGCCATAGCAGAAGAGATGGGCCTTACCTTCATGGAATCCCCACGGATGAATTTCTTGATGGTGGACAGAAGGGCCGTCTCTTCATCGGCACGCTCCTCCACACCCGGATGCCTGCGCTTCCTCCGGGCTGGCCTGGGGGCACGAGCTGGGTTCGGCCGCTGAGATGCCTTGCGCATTCTCAGCCTCATGTTGTTAACGGTCACATGTAAGACTGAGAGAGAGAGAGAGAGAGAACGAAAGAGAGAGTAAAGACAGTTAGAGCTACAAGACCGTATCCAGATTTATCATTTTAAATAATTCTGCATGAAAACCCAAAATCCATTTAGCCAATTTAACAACTTAACACAAGGAAATAACGGAATGCAATCAATCAATCCACTACACGCAAACACACATGCTACACAGCATCAGTGAAACAGGCCAGTCTACGGCCGCACACAGCCGTTTTATACTGATCTTTGAAACGGAGAAATAAAATAAACCTGTAAAATGCAGTGCGTTTGTGCCATCTTTATTCATACTGAACCAACCCCACCCCCTTCCCCCACGGAAAGTAAATTATCATATCACGGCTGTTCTGTTCAAACAAGGTGCACAACATGCGATACTGTTAGTAACTAATAGAAACCCAAGTACGATCTACAGATTGGGTCAATGCATGCAGAATATAAAACCCGTCCACAAAGCTTTTGAGCACCGCATGGGTTCTCTCCCTCTAGATTTTTCTCTCCTTACCACCCCCCCCCTCCCCCTCCACACACTGAGTGGATGACTCATGCTTTCTTTGATGTATTTAAAGGAGTCCCAGTGTTCTGAGTTCCAGAGGACATCACCAGCCAAGATATGTGGCAACAAGCATCTGGATGCATTCAAGACAACATTTCCTCAAGCACAATTATGAAAGAGCAGCAACATTAGTTGACAAAACATTTACAAAAATCAACAAATGTCGTAAATTCAACTGCCCGATTTACAAATGACAGGCACTTTTAAGCACATTATTATTTTGTTTATTCATGGGGGCGGCCACACTTAATACAAACGTTAAAGTGATGGCAGTATGAAATATTACCTTAATTACCACGACTACCTGTATAGTTAAATGAACCACTGGACATTGTCTTTCCATGTGTTATTTCTAAGCGGACCAGGTTCACCAATGGCGTTATGTAATCCACAAAGTTGCTGTACATAAAGAGCCAACTTCATTATATCACACAGCCAACAAATTAGAAAATTATGGTTCCAAACTACAGTGCGCATTTCACTAAATCGCTGGAATGAAACACATAAACCAGCTTGCAATAGAAGTTTCGTATTTCATTCTAAAACGGCAACATCTTGTAACCTCCCAGACCCGTGTGTGTGTGTGTGTGTGTGTGTGTGTGTGTGTGTGTGTGTGAGATGCCCGGAACCTAGGAGGCTCTAGTCCATTCTTTTCCACAATGAAACTATATTGAACCCAGATGCGATTGCAGAATTCCAGACAGATGGAACTGATACTGGTTTCAACTAAACACAAGAAGAGAATACTGCCATTAAGTTTGAACAGCAGTTTACAGTTCATAAGAGAAAATAAAGGAAAAATTGAACTAATGTTTTCCCGATGCTAGAGAACAAGTTCCTTCTTTCTTTAAAGATGTGCGGGGGCTGTTACATAAAACATGTCTCAACATGTCCAAGCCCTGTCCAGGAGCCTGCCAAAGCCAGCCTCCACTGTACATTTGCCTGTCCACAGCTTCCACCTCAAAACACACAATCACACACGCTGACTTTCTGAATGGTGCGTGCAAGCACACGTGCTCATGCACACACGCATGCTCACACACAAATGCCCACTCACTCTCTCACACATAGAACTGAAAAACCAGGAGCATTTATATGATAATAAAAGTTACAGTCCACAGTTTGAACATTTGAGATGTTTGTAGACATCCGTGCAAGAATCACCCCAAATCTAAAAAGTTGACCATAACCTATACTCTTTAAAAATCTGTATTTTCCAAAGATTCCACCATAGTTGGAGCGGGATTTGTATGTAGCTTGGGGCATTTTGACCTCTCTCTCTCTTTTTTATACATTAAAAAAAAGAAGCACTGGTACCTTTTAAGTCACATCGATCACCTCTATTTATGAGAGATCAAGTCAATTCAATAAAAACAAATAGTAAACTTACTTTAAGAGACAGCACGACAACACAGCAATAGGAACGTTGTAATCATCTCTAAAACTTACATTTCTCATAATATGACAACTACAAATATAATTCGCTTAACATCAAACTACTTTAAGAATGGAGACTGAGGTTTGTGTTGGAAAGCTTTGCCTCTTAGGCATGTGTGCAACTCACTTAAAAAAGCCAGCAAAGATCACCTCGATATTCTTATGTTCTTTAATGCAGGTAAACATCAGTACCATGCAGAAATGGCCAAAGGTGTGTTTGTTGACCGTTTAAGAAGAAACTCAGCATTTGTTTCCATCCATGTTACTTCCATAGTAAATTGCTCCTGATCATGCAAAAGTTTAAAACGAGGCGCAAACTGGAGTATCAGATTTAGATGTACAGATCAGTAAAACCCTTGAAGCCCGTACGTGTGTTTCTGCAGTCCTGGAATACACCAACACACGCTATTCTAACACATCTGATTTGGCTCATGACGGGCTTCATCACAAATTGATGAAGTCACCATTAGCGGATGAAATCATTACATCTAGTAACTACATGATAACTAGCTCTGCGCGAATTGAGAAGGCGCCTAACTGCGCAGTGTACATTGGAACTGGGGGGGAAAAAAAAATGTTACCCAAAAAGCGCGCATTACGGAACTTTGAATTAGAGAAAACTCAGCGTTGCGCATAATCTGAGAGAACAGGCTACATACAGATAGACCGAGCTATTTTCCTCTGCATTACCGAATACTTATATGTCTTAGCTCCTTATGCTGCGTAAAAACAGTGTATCGCGAGTGGGTGGCTTGTCCGTTTTAGGTAACGAACTACCAAACAGTCACCGTGTTCACGGGTTCTCTTTAACCAACCAACCTCTTTAAACGCTATAGCACTCGGTCAAACGGAGCACCTCGGTTAACACAGATAGCGTTAGCCCATGGCTAGCAAAGTAAATTCAATTTCAAGGTGGGCGGGAATTACATGAAGAGAAATAGACGTCGTTGAGACAGCTAGCTACGTTAGATCGCCAGCAACTTAAAGGGCTAGCTTTCTGCCTCGTTTTTGCTTTGAAAGAGATCAAAATAATAACAGTAAAAACTTTAATACGCGTCAAAAAAACTAATCTGTCAAACTTGATTTTTATACACCAAAATAACATCTGGCTCTCCCGCTATGCGACTAGCTGGGTTAAAATTTACCCATAGTCATCTTCTACGCTATCATACACAGGTACAATGGGAGCTATACAAACACGTACCATTTCAAATCTTCCCACCTGGCTTAGCTCGCTACCTTGTTTAGTTTTACTAACCGACTTACATTGCATCTAACCCTAGCTAGCCAAGTTTGTCCGGGATCTTATTTTTCCCCCATATTTCAACAGCACTTGTTGACTAGCTGACTAGCTACACAAACGTCTATGAAATGTTTGCATTTTAAAGATCGCAAGTCAGCCTGCGAAAGAATTTTAGCAAAACGCGAGCTTAGGCAGTTAACTAAACACCCAACTAGCTAGACGTTTTTCACCCCTCAAACTAAACACAGTTATCTAACCCTAACTAGCTTAGCGCCGACAAAAAACACTCACACCTAACGTTACTTAGCCAACCTAGCTGCTGCTTCCTAGCATTGTCGCGGTCCCACGCATACCTTGCCGATAGCAACTTAAGTTACAGCGCTCTTTTTGTAAAAAAAAATAAAAATAAAAATAACAAATCCAACGTGTACACATCAGATCATAACAAATGACAGAATCTGTTATTTTAATCAACACACTAAACGCTACCGACGTCCCGTGGCTGGGAAGGACCGATATAAAAGAACGACAAGTGATCTCGGTCCTCTGCCGTCTGACAGGACACAAAGTCGGTGCTTTAGTTGGCTAGCTAGCTACCTGGCTATCGCGTAGACTGGTGGCACGCCAGCTAAGAAACTAGCTAGCTAGCTAAAAAAAAATCATGTTATATAAATGAGCAAGACAGCTAGTAAGTCAGCCACTTAGCTAGCTATCTAAACCTAGCTAGCAAAGCTAGCCACCTGGTTGCGCGTACACTCACTAGCTCGTCACATGCCAACAACAGACACGGGAATAAAGAAAACATTGCGGCAAGCTTACTGAACACCACTTTGGGGGAACCACGTAAAGAAGCTGCTGGATTATTATCGTGTCCGGTCGGCTGTTGCAGGCACCGTCGCCGTCTCAGGCTTCCCGTGTTTTGTTGCCCTCAGAACAGGATTAGCCCACTCTGCGCTGCACCTCTAGTCGCCATTTCCCGCCTCCTTACCTTCGCACATAGCTAACTATATTATGCCCGGATGAAAAAAACGATCTGCGCATGCGCCAAGCAACAACACTCCACACCCGCTTCGTGTTAACAGAACGCGTTCAGTGCGCAACAACATGTTTTAAGTTTCAATTAAAAAAAATGGCAGTCTGCTCACGTATTTGGGGGGAAAAATGCATTGAGGTCGTTTAAAATTGACACAAGCAACAGCAGCTAAATTTATTCAAGTAAACACGTGCTAACTTCTGCTCTAAAAGTAACGTGATTCGTTTCACATCTATTTTATATATACATACAAACATGCACACATCCATACATCTAAAGTGTAAAGAAGTGACACTAAAACGGGTTCTCTTGCAATGACACATTAATAAAAATAGAAATACACGCGGGAGATGTAGAGGGGAATGAGGGGAAACGCATTTCGGTTGTCATGGAAATGCCTACTTATGAAAGCAATGGCTCTTGGTGGACAGTCACTAAATGAATGAGGCAATTTACAAATTTTCATGTTTACTACTTGCTAATCACATTACCTGATAGCTTGTGATCAGTACATACGCAGTGACAATTACATTAGTTATTAAGAAACCTAGAAAGACTTCCTCTTCCACAAACGCCTATCTAGTGATAAGATTCTTTGTCTTCAAAAGGGGGGGGGGGGGGACAAGAAAGACAATATGCATAATATGATGTATATATATATATAAAAAGACATGGTGCTCAAACTGAGAAATTGTATACATAAAACATTTTATTGTAGATTACCTTTCATTGTAGAGAAATATTGGAAAAATGGATTTTGAGTATTTCTGGAGCATGTTGTACTGCATCCTGATGCAACTATGTACAGTACTACTGAGTCACAGTGATAACAGGGAGATTAGCATCAAATACAGCTCCATTCTTTGGAAATGTCAAACAAACTGCCATGTTAAAACTCTTAATTTTGTACAGAACTGTGCAGATTCATTTTAGTTTGCAAGATCACTCAGGACACCCGAAACAATCATATTGTTAAAGTACATTCAGTATGCTAACCCTCAAATATGTTTTGCTCAATTATGAAAAGTATACACACAAGTTAAAATTCTATATCCAAGATCTACAGATCAGTTGAATTTTTTTTTTCTACAGCATTCCAGCAGTAGTATTGGCCCCTTACATATGTACATCTACATCTGCTGAGCTGTCAAAGAGCAGTTCCTCAGCTGGGCACCACTTGGTCTTCTAGGGTGTAGTATATTGCTGTATCCAGGTGATGCAGTAGGTCTGAAGGATGACACACAGGGACCGCCAATTACTTGCATGCAATCCCACCTTCACAAGACCGTGGACACACTCCAGAAAGATCCTCCAGCAACAGGACTATAGGACATGCTTGTGTGCAATAATGTCTGTATGCGCTTCTACTCTTCAGGAACTTTGTCTTAAACCAAAACAAAAACAGCCAAAAAAAAAAAAAAAAAAAAAAAATTCTAACAAGAAAAAACAAACAAAAAAACAAAACCACAAACAAGGTCCAATTTCTCTCAAAATGTTACTGAATAACAGTCCATCTGAAAAAGAGAAACAAAGACTTAAATAAAAGTTTGTTATCACACTGCTTCACTGTGGATTGAATTTCTTTTCTAGTACTAGCATCATGGCAGCAGTCCTGAAAGCCATATCCACCTGCTTCAAGTCCGGCAGACAAAACCCCAAACGATGTCTGTGTCCATTCAGAAGAAATCCCTGTTATAGTCCAAGAGCAGGATACTTCATTAAGAAAACAAATATCCCATTTAACATGGAACAAAAACGTTCCCACGGACATATTAAATGCAAATTACATGAGCACACTATAGCTCCTTCAATTATATCCCAATTCATTTAAATTTATAAGGGGGAGGGGAAAACAAAAAAAGAGTGAACACTGCATCGAAGTCCAATCCCTTGCTTCAATGCTAAATGTCAAATCTTTCCTACCACTTTAGGATGGAACTAAATCCATAATCTATAGTCTGCTTCAAAAAATAAAACAACAGAAACATAACTGAAGTCTAGAAAAGTTTTTGAAATAGTTGGATGGGTCCAGTTGTATCCATCAGGTCCAAAGCACAGGTGAGACTTGAGCCCCAGCGACTGCACTTCTCCTCCTTGTCCCATCTTGGTCATGTGAACAGTAGAAGCATCTTCAGTTCAGTCACGGTCACGCTGAGGTTCCAAGCTACAGGATGTCGACAGCTTGGTGTCGCTTGCCATAGTCCACAGCATGGTCCCCTGGACCTTCCCGGTCGTCGTCATCTAAAAAGCAAATTTAAACTGGTTGGATGGGATTTGAGAAGAGACTGCTGGAGAGGAAGGATAGGAACCTGATTATTCTAGGATATGGCTGCTGTAGGTCATTGAAACAGAACTGTACAGTACAGTACCACACGGGTATAGTGTAGGGACCATAGAAATTTGTACAATTCAACATTCAAGTCTTTTGGGTGTTATTTTGCTGATCTGTAAAACGATGAGGTAGTATTGGTGTATTGGCTTTTCCGTCTTTTGTAATTTTATGGTTAATTATTTGTTGAACTCAGTGGTCATTTGAAGTTATATTTATATATACACACTTGAACCTCTTGGAAACTACCCAGGTCATGTTACGAATCGTGTTATTTATAGCACACGAGGTTGTATTGTGACTCTCCTTGATGAAGGCTCATGCTATAAACGCACTGAGAGACTTTGTCCGCAACCGTCTTTTCATAAAATGAGAAAGCCATTATTTATAGTACCATGGAAACCTTCTGTTTTATAGGTTCCCAATTCCACGGAGCACCTTTTAAGTCTGTTTATCTGATTCCCTTTGAGTAGCACTCACCATGTTAATGATTATGGCATATGGACAACACCCAAAAACAAAATATATACAACACAAGCCCCACTAAACAAAAATGCAATGAAAGACATGCACCCCCCCCCCCCCCGCGACGCTATTGGATGTTTTCACATATGGTTTGTTCTTAAAGCCCTGAACCAGTTTTTAAGATCCATCTCTTATACACAAATGAGAGGATGCATATTTCTGCTTCACATTACTTAATGCCACTGTACACAAAAGATGCTTCAGGAACACAAAGGAGCGTAATTAGCAATTTAAAAGCATACAAAAGGAAACCTCTGTGACACAGTGCAAACAATGATGCCATAATAATGCTAAACTATACCTCTGTGGAACAGCAGACTGAGACCACCGCGTTCCATTATAGACAACAAACGGTTTGTCTCATGCTTCCATAGCAAATAAAGGCGATCACGTTTTCATAGCAAATAAAGGCGATCACGTTTTGTTCGTCAAACAGCCGTTTCCAGTGATGGGACAGCAATAGCTTTTGTTTTTAAAACAATACCACCACCACTCATCAGAATCAGCAGCCCATAAAAAAATAAATCATTAAAATAAACTACATAGTGCTCCAACCCCCCCCCCCTTATACCTCAACACACTGGTTAATGGATGCTATGGTGAGAAACAGGAATGCACCTATCAGGACTGGACATTTTTACCCCATTTCTGTTTGAAAGGTACAAGCAGATAACTGAGATAGTGAGGAACATTCTGTCTTCAGTTAATTTCCGGCAAGGAAGCCAATAACAGAGCATTTTATTTTTTATGGTTATAAAAAAAAAAAGGCATGTACGTAGCAAGATTAGTTAAATAATGATAAAATCGAAAAGCTAACACTAGGGACGCCATTCGTTATCCCTGGAGCGCAGGTCTGGAAACTCAAGCTGGCCTGAAGAAGCCACATCAGTGTGTCGGGTGGATGGAGCTCAGGTGCACAGCAGCAGAGTGCAGGCAAGAACAGAGGAGAGAAGCATTGCTTAAAAAAATCCAAAAAACAAACAACAACAACAACAACAACAACGGCCCAAACAGTTACCCTGTCAAGCTGGCATTCGCCCCGCCCACTGAGCCTTCCACACAAACACAAGCACCAGAAAACTTGCGCAAACCAAACCAGTGGCACCTAAGCAAGGCGGAGATGTTGGTGGGGTTGGGAGGAGGCGGTGGTGGCAATGATGGGGTTGGGGTGGGACTTGGAGGAGGAGGAGGAGGTGGTGGCAGCAATGAAAGGGTTGGGGTGAGGCTTGGAGGAGGCGGCGGCGGCAATGATGCACTTGAGGTTGGGGCTTCCAGGAGGAGACGAAAAGGTGAGGGACACGTCCTCCCCCTCCCCCCCCATCCTTCAGACCCCACACGGGGCTCACCTTGGGCATCTTCCTCGCCACCGTCACCATCCTCCTCCTCGTTGTAGGCCAGCTCAGCCTGCTTGTCGGCCTCGTACTCGCCCACGTTGCCGTCATCCCCGTTGTAGTCCGCCAGCTTGGAGGCGCCGCGCGGATCTACGGGGGACTCGTTCTCATCAAAGAACCGGCCTGCAGAGGCACAGCGGGGAAGGGGGCGGGGCCAAGGGAGGAGGAAGAGAAAAGAAAAAGAAAGAAGGAAAGAGGCAAACATTAGGGGAAAAGATAGAGTGATAGGTCATTCAGAGAAGAAAGGAGAGAGAGAGAGAGAGAGAGAGAGAGAAGTAACGAAGGAATAAAGCAGCAATAGAAAGGGGTTATAGCAAGGAGATGCTCATTAGCAAGAGAAAAGATAACAGAGCTAATGAAGAGGGTAGCTAGGGAAGAGTGGAGAAGGGGAAGAATGCGCAAGGGGTAAGAAGAGAAGAGGAGGTGGGGCAGGTGGCACTTTGGGGGCAGCAGGAAGGTGAACGAAGCTGAAGCCAGGCAGCATAGTCACCAACTCATCCACCTCGTCATGCATGGGGAAACGCCCGATGGTGCAGGAAGGCACTGCTTTAGGATCAGGTTTGCCTGATTACGTTTTAAAGAACACTGGACAAGAATGGACAAGAAGGGGCTGATTTGAGATCAGTACTTGGGGACAAACACCTGAAACCAACCCCAGTATGAATCCAGGTTTTTTTTTTTTTCTTTTTCCCCTGGACTAGCTGGGACAGAACACCTTGCATGACTTGACCATCACTTTACGCATTCTCTCATAAACTTACTCTGCCGGTGGCGCAGAGGCCCAACAAGGCCTGGGTCACGATCGAGGCGTGGCTCAATGGGGTTGGGCAGAACCTGGGCGGGGTTTGGTGGAGGGGGCGGGGCCACTCCCTGAGCCCGCTGGGCATCAGGACCTAGACAGGAAAACATTCACAGATCAGTCTGTAGGTCATATCGAGGGGTTTCCTAGTGGCATCCCATCTGCAGCCCAACCAGCGCTAAAAAAGCTGCTCGATCATCAGCTAACAACATAGATCAGTTGTAACATAGCAAGATTACACCAAGAAACGCAAAGGAGCACAGACAGAAACTCAGTTATATAAACTATGCACTTCAGTGACCTTAGAGAAATTATGTTATTCAGTGTCCTCCACTAGAGAAAAAAAACAAATGATATTTTGATGCCTTTGCATTACTTTTCCACACTTGCAGCCAGAATAATCTAATCATGCTTTGGCAACGTGAAAAGAAACTTAATCCAGCAGCCGTACTTGTACTTCCTCCCATTTTTTAAACCTTGGACATTCAACAGACATTAAGGCAAAGGAAGTCTGGAAACAGTAAGCTAGCGGTCTTACTGGCAGCAAGGAACGAGCTGAAGCGGAGCCAAACCCCCCACCTCCATGTGTGCAACGGTACAATTCCTCCCCCTCTCCTTTATCTGCACCACATTTTTCAGACCTTACAACAGACCCGAGTCGATGTGAGCCTGGGCTTCGCTCCTTTGCTCACCTCTCAGTTGGCCTTGCTGTTCGCCGACCTCGTCTGCCTGCAGCGCTGCTTTGCCGTCTTCACCGTGGCCTACGGGCTTCTCCACCACCGGCTTCGGCACTTGCTGCTGGGGGGGGGCAACGCGGACCGCAGCCATCAGGCCCACGCCTGCGTCCTGGGGCAGTTCTGGCTGGTCCAGGGGAAGGCCGCGGGCCACGATGTCCCCGGCACCGGCTCCGTCACCAACTGGGGCTCCGCCTCCTGCCCCAGCATGGGGCCTCTCTTCCATGCCCAGTTCAGCTACACCCGCTGGCTCTAGGCGCTTCTGTGTGATGGCTGGTTTCTTCAGAGCTGACAGATCATCAGTGTAGGAATCAGGTTAATGAATTTGCATGGGTTATTGGTCATTTGTAGGGCCCTGCTAAATTCACAGGAGAAATTGGCCAATTTAACAGACCTAGTTTTTCAAAAATGACAGATTTGATAGCATATATTAAATAACACTTAACCAACTACACAGCTAGGACTAGCTCAGCCTCGCCAGGACTAGCAATCACTGAACATATTAGACTTATTCTCCCTAACCAAAATAAAAAGCCTTATTTCAGAAGACTGTGTTCCTGTTTTGACAAGGTGCTCTACATGAGACAGGATTCGTGGATAGGCAGTGCCAGGTTTACGTTAGATTAGCAAAATGCTGGAGTGGAGATGCATCCAAAACATAAGTGATGATTGTAAAACCAACATACTTTGTCGAAACCAACAAAAACTTTGTCGAACCCAAGAACATCAATGTTTGACATTTTTATTAAAATCAGAAATAAAGAACACACAGCATTAGCTGGCTAGCTACGTTTCTACTTTAAGGAATCGCCCATGATGGTTGATGGTTGTACATAGCAACAGAGAAAACTGATGAGCTTTACTAATGAACTCTGCACTGGTTTTACGACATAAAAAAATATTTTTTTCCCTGCATTTCATATGAAAAGACAGATTTTACAGATAGATGTGATAGATTTCTGGGAGTGAACCTGCCAATCAAAAACCAAAAAGCATCCTAAACGTGACAGTAGCTCTAACCTTTTCAAATTTTTATATTCATAGCTATATGCAGAATTATTTAATATTCTTTGCTACTATTCACAAAACTTGAAGCAGATTTTGCTGAAGCACAGTTGAAATAAGAGCTTAAATAACTTTCCAGAGCCCCTCCTGGTTTACATGCCACAGGACACATTAATCTGGACCTGTGCCTCAGGATTACGTTTCACATGTGAAATCTAGGAAGTTATTAGAATTGGTAAATCAGGGCCAGTTTTAATAGTACTGGTTTATACTCACTGAAATGCACCTCATCCATCTTTCCCACTTCACTATCCTCAATGCCAGGCATGCCAGCATCACTCCCAGGCTTACCCATGTCCTCTGTGACGTGGGGATGAAGAAAAAGACATGACTATTAAAGGGAACATTACATTTCTTTACCGATACTCATGGTTTCAGAGCGCAGTAACGAGAGGTTGGGTTTACTGACGTGCAAGAAATCAGTGCCAAGTTCCGGGACTACTGGAATAATGAGCTATTCCCAAAGGCACACTGGCAGGAGTCTTGTAAAAGCCAGCAGAATGTACAGTGCTCCAGCAGGCATGCAGACCGGAAGCACAGACACTCCGAGTGGATCCGTGCCGACAACCCAAATCCAGTGTGCATATACTCTCCATTGATGGTGCTACCTTTCAGGTGTGGGTCGTCATGGCGGTGCGTGGCCTCCGTGTGGCGCTCTGCTGCAGCATCCACCTCCGTACCTCCCTCAGCCTCGCCGGCCACTGCACCAGCCTTTCGAGTGTCCGACACGCTCTAGGGGACGACAAAGAGCAAGAGGGGTGGCAAGACGAGAACAAAGGATACGGAGGGGCAGGGAGAGGAACAGGACTACAGTCGTACATTTCAGTAACAGCAACAACTGTTTTTTCTCTCCGTTTGCAGACTGTATTTGCTGTTAAAGGTCAGTGGGCAAACAGATTGTGCAAACAGATAATGAAAGACCTTAACAGATACAATGTTGCCTGCACAAATAACTTGCAGAGTATGCAAATAAGCCATCTAGCCAATCACAAAATAGTTTACATTGCCTAAACCAACGTCAGCAAATGCAAGTGAACGCAAGCCTCATTATGTAACCAAATTAATATAATGTGCTAAAAATAAAACAGGTGTATAAAGCCCATTGTACTTGAGGGTGGTGCAGGTGCCTGTACCTGACGGAGTTTGGCCGCCTGTTCCTCCATCGTCTTTTTGCTCTCCTCGTAATCGTCTTTAAGCTGTGCTATCTGTCGCCCACACTGCAGGCTACCCCACACACCAAAACATCACAAAAGTACACAGGGATGGAACAGCACTACTGACGTCACGAAATTACAAGAATAATTTGTTTTAAATTAAATGTGTCAAAGCAGAAATGGCATATAGAACTATATTTTAAAAGTGCAGATCTAAAACTCTAAACCAGGACAAAGATAAAAGATCTTTGCACTTCTTAAACTATGGCTCAAATGATGAGAGTAAGGGGTAATCGCACCACCCACTATTGCCCCCTCTCTCACCTTTCATACTCCAGCTTTCTCTCCAGGTTGGTGCTGTTTTTCTTCACCTCCCTCAAGTGATCCTCCTGTCTAATAATTTCCTGCTTCAACTCCCTCACCTGCTCTGTGTACACACACACACACACACACACACACACACACACACACACACTTAATCATAGATCTCCTTGGGATGCAAGATCAAAGTTAATGACTATTAATGAATGTTAGTCACATCAGCATTAAGCCATAATTACAGAAAAAAAGTTTCGGTCTTTATTTACAGGCTGCATTTCAGAATCAATAAAACAGCGCCCTCTAGTGACCAACACTTACCTTTCAGCCTGTGAATTTCAGACATCTGGCCTGTAACGTCACTCTGCAGCTTCATCTGTGAAACAAAAGAGGAACGTGTCAGCAGAGAAAGCTGGGATGGTGGACCACTAGCACAACAGATATATCAGTGCAGTCATCAGTGCAGGTATCTGCAGAACGTCCAAACTGCTCTCCTTCCTACACGTTCAGCCGTACTTCTGCCTCATTCTGAGTCAATGCTGAACAAATTTTAAAATTCAGAAACTCCAGACCATCATTTACCGTTGTTTCATATCTTAAACAGAAATGCCCCCGACGTCCCATTTCTTCCCCCTTCATGTCATTTTGTGTACATACAAACCCTTGTAATTTGATACTATATACCAGCAATAATGAAATCTGGACTTTGAATCCAAATGCCTTGTGATCGTTTAAATGATGTAACTGGTTAGGCCTTTTCTAGTCACACATGACTCCTACGCAAGGCAAAGGTGAAAAACACTCATTTATTACTTGCATGAACATTCCTTTTATTTTTGCTCTTTACATGGCAGCCTAGATTACATCAATTCCAGCTTCATATAATTATAATTACTATGTTGCACCATGATGAATCAAGAAATAGTGAAGTACATCATTCCTCGATTGCCATAACCAACGATGATGACGTCGTCTCCTTCCAGATCTTTAAAAAAAAAGATCACATGCTTTAGCTAGATCTTTGAGAAGCACCTTAAAGCTGGTACTTTCATCAGTACCAGCTTTAACTCCATACAAGCTAAATTCAGCAGGGACTCTGATCAAGCCAAGTGTGGCAGTCACTGAATGTTTTCCAATTGCTGTTCAGCAAGTAGCCAATGCCGAGCTCAAATCTCCAGCTCTTTGCTTGCATGTCCGTGTGGTTTCTGAGATGTGACTGGGAAGGGTGGCCATGTGTATTTAAGAAAGCTCAGAAATTCAACAAAGCCTTTTTGGAAGGGGAATAAAAACACAAACACTTGAAGAAATGATTCTAATGAGCGGAATGATTTTACCCTGTGATGGTTTTGCCCAGCACACCCTTGAACGTGGCTGGATCCTGCACTCAATTCACACCACACAATAATGCACATCACCTCAACACAGAGCACACCTAAACAAACACTGTTCCAGCCTTGCTGCTTGCTTTCTCCTCTTCAACACTCCTCCTCATCCCTCTTCTCATTCCCTTTCTCACACACACACACACCACACACGCGCGCGCCTGGAGCGTCTCGAGGATTCCCCCGACCTCAAATCCTCTCCATGACATCACTGCTCGAAGAGCTCCTGCCTAGCACAGCAAAACCCCCCAAAAGAAGCAGACCAAGGAGGAAGCAGACGGAACACAGGACGAAAACAACCGAGACAGACGGGCAGAGATACACCCAAACCAAGCCGCAGGGGCCCGGCACAACAAATGAGGTGCTAATTTAATGAGCTAACCGCTTCCTGCAAAGATCATCTGCTCACACCAATCTGGTACAAGGCAGGAGGCGCACATGCCAAATCGGCAGTCTTAAACAGGTCATCAGGCATCCTGCACGTGCCATCTGGAACGTCTGTGGCAGCTTCTAACACAGTCCCAGCCAGGGCAGCTACCTGGCTCAATGAAGTAAACATTCTTGACGTTCTCTCAAGCTTTTACCCGATTTTGCGGCAAGATAAAGGCCTTCTAAGGAAAGAAAAGGGGGAAAAAAATTCACTAAGGACACACCAAAACCATGAGTGGCTATAAAAAGACAGGCTGAACGGTTATAATCAATAAAAGTTCAGCAATCAATAGCACCCTGCCTTGTGATGGAAGCAATTTAGTAATCGATTCTATTGGACAAACTGCCCATGCAAGATTGTTCAGGGGTCACAGAGTTGAAAACACAAAGAATGGACATTTAAGTGATACTCTAAAGGACGCATCACTCCCAAAAATGTTGAAACGCAGCACTTCACCTTTTCCCTGAGTGGACAACTCAACACTGCGCAGAATATTTGTCAAATGCGATTCGTTCGAGCAACACAACGCGTGTTGCATTTTCTACAAGCAACTCAAACAGCACCTGCAGGTGACGTGGGGTCTTTGCTCCCAGACATCTCACCTGCCCGACGAGTCGCTCTTAACGATCTTCCATTTTGTGCCCGACAATTCCGAAGCATAATTGACTGCACTACCCGCTTCCTACTGCTGAAAGCAACCCCAGCTCTGCCTGTTCCATTAACCAGATTGGACAGCATGCCTGTAATCCCCGAGCCTTTCATTCCTGGTAAAGCAGTAATGAGTGCACCAAACGCACAGCTCCTTGCATACGGACTTCGAAATCTAACGAGATAAATAATGCCCCCCCCCTCCACTCCCAATCTGCTTTGTACATCACAAAGCATATTAAAAGATCAAAACAATACAAGAGTAGAAAGGTACGGAGAGGAACGGGCTCACAGAACTCCATCATAGAAAGTACTGATCCGAACTTTCATGGTTACAATTTGCTCAACAGTGATGTAATATCTAAAACAACTTCATATATTTCAGGAGGCTTACTTTACACTGGATAAACAAATGCTAGATCCATACAACGTTTGTGAGGTGTTTTGCAAAGTGATACTGGCAGGGGGAAAAAAAAAAAGAAAACAAAAACAAGTTTATTTGCTTATAACAAGGAAGATTTTTTTGCATTCTTAATGCATACATGATTGTCCAAAGTGGTACACAGATGTTTCAGTTGTGCAGAATGTCAGAAACAGTTGGCATGTTTTTAATGTGTCTACGATATTGTTAGTCACCTCACCTCTCAGTTGAACCCTCAGTCTTTTAAGTTCATGCCAATCAAATGTGCTTTATCTAAGGAAACAATATTCAAATAAAAACAACCAACGCAGGTTATTGGGTACATTAAGCCAGACCTGTGATCAGGCATAATAAAAAAGAAACAGATTCTGAGAAAGTCGGTAGCCGTTTTGTACAAAGGAACTTAAAATTGCTTCTGTGACTTCTGAAAATGCTTTTGTGTTTATAAATGTCAGACCCTGCTACTAATTATTTTATGAGGTTGTTAAACTCCTTGTTCTTATGCAACATGTAATTAATCCCCACATAACATGGTCATATCTTAAAAGAACATATAAATGTAAAATCTAGTTTATATCCCTTGGGCTAGGGTTAGGGCTAGACCATATCAGACCATTACTGTATTTTCTATACATTCACTATGTTTACAAGTTTAAAAATTATTAAAAATAATTACTAGTCATTTACAGACGACTTGACAAGTGATCAGTACTTCCCGCTCCATCCTCAACCTGTGACAATCCAGTAAACAGTGATACATCAAGTCTGAATGAACTCAAGAGGTGCAGTGTTATTAATATAACTGAACAGAACTAAACAACTGTATTAATATAACTAAACAGGGGTGCAGAAGTGTTAAAAACCCAACAGAAAAAAAACCTCGATTATGTCGAGGAGTCCACTGTCCACTGACACTTTTTTTTCGAAGTTCTCATCTCCGAAACAAGCAAGCAAGTATTGTGAGAGCAGCCTACTTTAACACCCTCATGGATGGTGTTATAGATGTCCTAAACAACCCCAAATTCTATTTTACTACAATTGTCAGGCTGGTTTATCAAGACCTCAAAAGACCTTTCTGATGATGGCTGTGATGAACTTGTTCAATTCTTTAGTGGAAAAAAAAGTGAGCAGCACCCCCCCTCCACAGGTCATAGTGTAGGTCACACTTGGTCTGCCTTCTCTGAGTTGAACCTTGAAAGCTCTTACAAAAGTGACACTATCTGGACACTACACCCTGCCAGCTTAAAAACAATTATAGAGCAATATCCATTGTCCCATTTTTTAACAATCATTGAGAAGATAGAATTTCTTCAACTGTATGATTACTTATGAAGTAATGAACTGAACAAGACCTCTCTGTCTGGCTTCAGAGACCTCTCTGTCTGGCATTGGGGCACAATACCCTTGCAAACTCACTGATGGCAAAATGAACTTTTCAACATCAGATATGCTGTGGCACCACTACGTTCATGACCATTCCTGGAGTCCATATTTTGATAGGCCTCAACACCATATCAAAGGCTAGACATGACTGTGACCCAAGATGTAAACACCATGTTAACAAGGTCACTAGAACAGCGTTCCAACATCTGTGTAACACAGCCAAGGTCAGAAGTATCCTCACAGTAATGAATTGCAAAAAGCTCATACATGCTTTTGTATAATCATGGCTGGACAACTCCGATACGCTCCCAAAAAAACCCTCACGCCTACACAAGGTACAGAATCCTAGTAATGGGAGAGCATATTGCACCAATTCTTAAAGAGATGCACTGGCTATCTGCGTCATCCAGAATCATCTTTAGAATCTTTATACTAACCTTTAACTGTCTACATGGTCTTGTAACATGATTAGTAAGCATGTACCATCACAGGCCCTCAGGTCAACACACAAATACATGTTTGTGGTAACCACTGGAATTCTTTTCCACATGACCTGAAGGCTTAAGGATCGAAAAACATTCAAAAAGAAAATTGAGACCCAGTTACTCTTCAATGCCATTTAATGAGTCTTTCCTGCTTATACCACATTTGGATTATTCTGTAGTTTATTTTTAATGACCCTTTTTTGCTGTACTTGATCCATTTCACTTTAAATTTCCTGATATTCCCTGTATAACAACTTTCTTTTATTTAGCCTTAATGTTCTGAAAAGCACAGGCAAATTAAGTTTATTTTAAAAGGTTATAAATAAAACCCACAGAGTGAATCCTGATACTGGCTTTGTTTGAAGGAAGCAGCAGGCTATGCTTAAGAGGTAATGAACAGTGTCCAAACAATACCATGAGCAAACATCACTGGTCCGTCAGCATACAGTTCAGACGATAGGACACTCCCACACGTCTGCAGGCCTTGGAGACTATAGTGCAAGGCGCATAGCAATGTGCTGGGAGAACAAAAGCGGAGAGCTGCAGCCCTGGCTGCGGGGCCTGTAGGGACTGCTCTGGCCTTCTCAGGCCTAGTCGCACAGACGGAGCCCTGACAACCAGGGCTCAGCTGGGTCATGCAACTGTGGGGAAGCCTGGATCTTGAAACAACAAAGCCGCACAGCACAGAAGGGATCCTTCAAGCACAGTCACAGCTCAGAGACCTGCGATGCTTCTCGGCACGCTCCCCGTAACCCGCGGAGACGAAGGCCAGCCTGGGCCACGATACAGAACTTCACGGACAGCCAATCAAGGGCGGCACACAGCGTTTAATAAGTGAGCCGTTTGCGGTTAGAAGGAAGGAGTGTCCGGAAATTTTCTATGTTTGTTCTCGGCGTGAATTGAGCAATGGGAAGGTAGAGACACATGACAGAAGTCACTCATTACTTTCATGTGTAGTTCTAAATCAGTCAGATCTGACTACGATTCTACCTTCTACACCTATCCGCAATGTGTATTAAACGTTACTCACAGAAACACTTCCTCCAAGGACTCCTGAAAAGAACATGACTTGCCCTGAGCATCCTGCTGATAAAGACAAGACAGCCATGACGGTGCAAAAAGCAACCAGATACGTAAACATACCGACTCAATCCAGCGCCTTGCTTGGATAGGATTACCATATTCCAACAATATATGTCCTTTTCTGTCTTTTTATTTATTTATTTTTTGCTTTGGGGGCTGACCTCAAATGCACATCATGTAGTACAAACAACAAGGTGCTCCGTTTTTAAGTGTTAATTAAAAATAAATAAAAATAATAATGGGACAGTTGTTGGGAGTGTAAACGTGAACAAGAAACTGGAAAAACTTGCTCGCATGAAGCTCCACCTTTTGGCCTTTAATTTGCTGCAAGAGAAACAGTCTTATTGGCCTTTTAAGACAACAAGAAATGTAGGGCCTATCTTCTGATTCACACATCACAAATCACCATCAAAGGGTTATTAGTAGACATAATTTAAATTACACTGTCAACATCGATAAAGAAAAATTTGCAAACTGCTCAGTAAGTGTAATGTCACTCACAGCTGATGTGTTGATTATAAAGTATAATGCATTGTATGATTGAATCGATCTTAAACTCTTTACTGAGAATAATTATTTAAAATTATATAGTGTAAATCTCAAAATACAAATTGAAACTGGCAGTGAAACTCACGGAAAACTTCATTCTTTTGAAACTGAATTTAGAAGAGAACAAAGGGTCAAGAGTTTGGGGTCTCGGGGAATACGAGATTGTGGATGTAATCAAATTCACATTTAGCAAACCTGAAATCGGATTTTACCATTTGGTTTTTAGAAGCCCCACCCACCAAAACCCCACCAGCAATTCATTTCCAGTACTTTAGTACCTTTCTTTGAAAGGACACACTTTTTGTCGGCACTTGTCTGTCTCTGTGCTCCTGGTGCAGCTTTTGAAAGGTACTACTACTGGTGTTGCACCATGTCTGCCCTGCTGTTTTCTAAAAGGGGCACTGTGTTTAGTCAGAAATCAGATCAATTACATGTAATCTAATTTTTCCAGAAGGTTTTACAAATGCCTGACTTAAATGTGAAACTGTAGTTTTATTTTTTAATGTTTGAGCTTTCAGTTGTCTTTAAAATTTAAAATACAAAATTCAAGAAATATAATTTGAAAGATGTACACTCACTGTTAATGTCACTTGACTGAAACCAAAACCATTCATTGCTAAAATATTGTGTGTAATAATATGATTTGTTTCGTTTTAATGTCACAGTAACTCAGGTTTAACAGTCTTTGAATAGGAACATTACTTTGTCATAACCATAAATTGAGAACACTTCACAGAGCCCGTTAGCTTTTATAGTTACATCCATGCACACATTGTTCAAATATATCCAGACTGAAATGCTTAGAGACTATAGCGGTTCACCGTCATTTATGGTCACTGATGATGGAAAACTGAACGCTGTCACAACGTGCCAAAAAAGGCCAAGAGATTCAAATATAACCTCTGACTCCAGAAATGACAGGTCAGCAACTAGTCAACTAAATGCGGTTACAAAATACAACCAGGAAAGGGGAGAGAAAAAAAAAAAAAAAGTACCCACCTTTTCGTCTGTACACTTTTTGACAAGTGCATCACGAGCTTGCAGTTTGCCCTCTAGGACGCTGTAGTCCCCATCTTTCTGATCGATCTGTTTCCTGTGCGTGTCAACCTGCAACATCAGCTCCGAATTGCGCTTTTCCAAACGGCTCCGCGCCGCGTCCGTCCGTTTCACCTGTGTCTGCACCTCGACCAACTCATCCAGGAGACGCCCGTGTTTGTTCGACACAGTCCAGTAATTGTAAGATAGGATTACGATGATCACCATAAGCGCGATGAGAATGAAAGACGGGAGGCGACCTCCACGTCGATTTGCTCCGAACCCAACCATTGCGAAAGTCAGCTGTCTATTGAAAAAAAAAAGGGATTGTACCTACTGGCCGTTTACTTTCAACCACCTTGTCAGTTTGCTTGCCAAGCTACGGTGTAGTAGCTGAATTAAAATCAACCTTCACTTGTTTAAAGAACACACGTGTTGTTGAACATATTCCCTAACGATTTCGTACAGAGTCAAGATGACCTTCAGTACACCGATTCGTCTGATAAGTTATTTCTTTCCCTTCCGCACAGTTGGCAAATGTCGTTTTTTTCCCCCGTTTGCATTCGCCCTACGCCAGTCATAGGATGAAATACATCAACACAGCGATGTGGCCTTACGTTGTTGCCCTGCGTGGATATAGCTACGTGAGACAAACCAATCCTTCAGATCACGCCTAAATATATTATAATACATTCAGACAATTTTAACGATCACAGTACCGTACGATTCGCTTGCAAGCGAGGTTACAGTGAAGCAGGTAGCATAGCTAGCTAATGCCTCTATGCTACAACACGCTGGCTAGCTAGCTACCTAATCTTTAACTAGATAGCGGACCTCAAACATTAGCTAGCATTGGCTACGCTAACGTCTCTTAAGCGATTACTAATCGGCTAGCATAGCTATGATATCGGTAGCGCACAAAGCGTCTAGCTCTCGCAAACGGTGCTTCGCTATTACTCTTTAGACCACAAATAGTTGTGTGCCGATTACAGGGGAAATACAGCTAACTACAGCGAGTTAATTGACCTGTAAACACAAAGTGTCAAAACCAGCCAGTCAGCCTGATAGCTTAGCCTGTTTCCGTTCTGTGCATTCGCTAACATACTCATATGTTACCATATTCAGTGAACGCGCGCGCACGCGCGCTCTCACACACACATATATATATATATATAAACCTGCAACGCGTGCAGTTCGATAGCCAACTAGCTATCCTGGCTAGCCTGGTGGCTAACCAGCGGTAGTCTGCGATGCAGCTAATTTCTGCCCCCCCTCCTAAACACCAAACTAGCTAGATAGTTGGCTAGCTAAGCTTACCTCAGCTACGACTAAACTCAATCCTAAACGCGAGAATTACAACGTATAATTACAGATAGCAAAACTATACAACCAGTACGTGTGTCCGTCGTGTGTTTTGTGATGGATTATCTCAGTGACAGAGAAGCCGACTTGACGAGCACCGTGAGATTCTTGGAGGTTGAGTGTCAGTCTAGTTGGACACAACTGGCAACGGCACGAGCCAATCCGCTAATATAACTGTGGAAATTGAACGTTACTGATTGGTTAGTCTTCCACTTCAGCTCAATAATGATTGGACATTACAATAAAGGGGGACACTGTATTTAATTGTGATAAGACAAATAACACCGTATACCGCATTTAGGGTCTCATTTGTCTGGCCCATAAACTGTATATACTGTTTATAAAATCTATGGTCAGGACCAATGTACCGACTCTAAAACATAAAACTGATGGCCCTGCTATGATCATTATACCCTATTGTTTCCGAAATATCTTCCGGGGTTCTTTTACGTTTAGTGAAACGATTCACTTTAAATGTCTTTATCATTATAAAAGCACAATGCTTAATTTAAAACTTTCCTGTTTGAAGTTAGGAATAGACACAGCAACGATGCCGAGCTGCGGCAGTTAGCAAAAATTATCTGCTGCCATCTGGTGGACAAAGTGTGACTTTCTCATCAAAAGCTACGGATGGAGGGCTCATGTTCCTTACTGTTTTAACAAATGTGTAACGTATGCATGATACACTGCTGTATAGATCTTGCTTATTCAGTTATAAAATTGCATATTTGATAGACAACTCCTTAGACTTAATTGGTCTAACAGACTCATTGAAATATTGTAAATAACTGGTCTAACACACAATGGGAAATATATAATCAGCTGTGCTGCATAAACCATCAGTTTCAGGGCAACAGCAAATGGACTCAGAGAAATACAAACTGATATTTTTTATTTGTAACACTGAGAAGAATCATATCACACTGAGGTAAGATAAATAATCCAGCGTCATGAAGTTCTTCGTCCTGCATTGGCACACAATGAGTGACAAATGTCCTAAACTTCTTTTAATGTCAGCAGGAGTCCAAACAAGCATTCCTTCAGCATCGCAGGCTCACAGAGTCAGATCTGTCTCTCCTGCACCTCTAGCTTTCCTTTCTCCAATTTGTCTTGCACATATCCAAACTCCAAACTTCCAGATATTTTGCCACTCTGACAGCGAAACTAAAAAAACCACACCGCTAAAGGTGAACATTCTTTTATGTTTTTGTTGTGTTGTTTTGTTTTGTTTTTGAGCATGAGCCGAGAGACCCTCCTGGGTTCACTGTTCTGAGTGCTACTGTTTCTGCTGATGAAGGCTAGGGTCCAGCCTTGGCACAGTGCTTGAGGAAACCAGGGCCTTGCGGGCCCCCGGCCCCTGGCTGAACGTTCTGGGTCAAAGTATCGTCTCTTTGCACACACTGATGAGGCTTCGGGGCCGCCGAGGGCGGCGGTGCACCGGACTCCCGGGTGGGCGCCGTGGTGACGTGGACGGCGAGCTCAGTGCTCCGCAGCTGTGCAGGTGCAGGTCATCATGAGTGTTCTTTCTGGGGCTGCCTGCTGCTTGCCTGGACTGAGACATCACCTGCACAGAGAGTTTCAAAAGCAGCCCGTAAGGCAGAGGGTCTCAAGCCAGCCCATTGTTCCATTCTACTGCAATGGTTAGTCACGCTGCTTAGTCTTTCCAGTGCATGGTGAATTTTATTCTGCATGGGACAGAATAAAAAATGTGGACCGGCTTTGAAGACCGGAGTCTGTACATTTCACAGTTAATTGTGTATTGAAGTTTACACCTATTATGTCTAATTTGTGTAATTTAATTTGTCTCTGCCTTTGACTTAGCAAACAAAGAATATACTAAATGAGTATACTGGTGAATGTGCTCAAGGATTGTACTGAGTACATAGCAACTATCACAAATCCTAATTCATGATCTTTTCACGGTCTTAGTTTTTTGTGGTGCAGTGTACATACATACATGCAGAAAACACACATTTTACATGCAGGTTCAAACTTGCTTTGACATTTGTTAAGCTCTCACATCCCCTGTCTTTTTCCCTCACCTGATCCAGAATGCTGGCGCTGAAAATGGCCTCCTCCATGTGCTTCTCATCCGATTTGATGACACACTTGATGCTGTTGACTACCTGCTGTACCTCAGCGGGGAGGGTACAGCTGGAGTGTTCCAGGAATCTGGCCACCAGGATCTTCGTGTCTTTGTAGGTCTTGAGGTCTGCCAGTGAGCGGGGGCGCTCGGAGGTGGCGGAGCGCTCGGAGGGGGTGGGACGCAGTGGGCGGGCTTTAAAACGGTCCGCCTTCCCACCCTCCTTCTGCTTCTTGGCCCCACGGCCGCTGTGCTTGGTAAACCGGGAGGACATGCTGCTTGAGAGCTCTACACAGGCTGGGGTGGGACCAAAAATGAAGATGCGTTAGTCAATATGTAACAGTCAATATGTAACTTTAGCCTGTTACACTCCATCGTAACATGAGATGCACACTACAGTGCAATTGTATTAACGTCTTATGCAAGGCATGGAGTAATACTCTACAAAAGTATTTTTCCATGCGTCAAATTACTTTCTGCAGCTTTAATTGACTGAAAACAGGGATGGAACATTATATGCTATGGGACGCTTTACTAAATACCATCCACAGTCAAATCCTCTCCACTCCCGTCAGGCTTCAGAGGTTTTTTCCTCAGCCTGTGTTACATTCAGCATGTTCACAGCAGTGCTGCAACAGTGGAAAAGATAAAACCACTACCGTGATCTGAAGGGGTCTGCGGGGACTCCTCCTGTGCTTGGTCACCAGCAGAAGTACAGCCACAGTTTTCATCTGCACACAGAGACCAGCTGCTTTGGTAGGGAACTACAGCTAGAAGTCAAGCCCTCTGGATATTTTACACAGGATATTTACCCTCTGGCCTGTCTCTGTGGTTTTTTTTTTTATTCTGTTAACACAATTCACCAATTAATGCAAGCTGTCATTTAAATGGCTTTAAATTATTATTTAGATTCTGAAATACAGTTCAAAGGGCTTCAAAATTAAACTACAGTTCATTAAACTGGTGTGCAGACTAGTCGTTAGTCAGGCACACCTCTCATAGTCCATCTCACAGAACCTAAGTACAGACTTTTTCCTTATTGGTTAAGATTTCTAGATGCAGTTGGTCAGCATTGCATTAATGACATATATGTTTGCATTGACAGTTGTTGCTATGGCAGCAATGAAATTAGAGAACTCAAAGAAAATGATCTACACTCTTAGAACTTTAGAACCTCATGGAATGAATGTTATGATTTAATCATCAACTTTTTCTAATATAAACTGGTTCCTCCTCCTACAAATTCAGAAGCA
>JAOYMR010000019.1:9501363-9531914 GCA_025802075.1 Tenebrosternarchus preto
AGAACAATGTAAATCACCAGAACTACTGCTGCTACCATCTGGTGAACATAAAAAAGAATTTTTTTGTTATAAATCTTACAGCATGAAATGTTGTATTTACTAAGTTATATTAGATAGGGTTAATACAGTAAAACTCAGTAAAACAAAATAATTGCCACAAAATGTCTTTTATTATGCTATTCTATAAAAAATAAAGGTCATTTGTTCTTTTAAATCCTATTCTGGCATTCCAGCAGCACAAGTCATTTGTGACTTTATTTCATGGATCATGGCCTTTTCGCTCCACTTCTTTCTGTTGTCCGCCTGCCACCACATTGCACGTGCATCAGCACTGTGTACCATGAGGTGCTCTCCAAACTGGTCTATAGAATCCACTGTACATGCACAGGAATGGACATCTATGGCAGACGTATTTGGGTGACATTTTCAATTCCCCAAAATGTTAGCACTAGAGTAACGAGGCTTATAAGATGAGCAGCACTTTGCTGTTTTATTATTCCAGCAGAGAGACACATCCTCTACATGTCTATGGTACTTTCCACAAGGCAGGGTGCAAAAACTCCTATTAAATGTCAAAATGTTTCTGGTTGACCCTTTAGAGCAAGTTAATTACCACTAGAGCAGAGTGCGTTGAGTAGCCCTCCAGAGAGACTCTCAGAATGCCTGGAGAGGAAGTGAGACCAGTCTTGTAAAGAGAACAGATTGTTCAGAGTAAAAAGTAACTACTTCAAAATATGCTTAAGCACTGTCACCTTGTGAGGGCTGCAGTTTCTGTCTGTTGACTTTTCAAATAGCGCTCGCATACTGATTTGGTGCACATGGTAAATGTTTCAAGAAATTTAAATGTAAACAAATTTTACAACATTTAGTGCTGCAGTCTTTATTGCTAGTCATTCTTATTGTGGCATAGTATTGCAGCTAAAGAAGAGCATAAACCATGGTGTATAGTGATAAAAAGGAGAATGTGAGAGGGTGAGAGTGTGAGAAGGTGAGAGTGTGGGAGTTTGAGAGGGTGAGAATGTGAGAGGGTGAGAGTGTGAGAGTATGAGAAGGTGAGAGTGTGAGAGGGTGAGAGTGTGAGAGGGTGAGAGTGTTCCCCCACGTGACAGTGAGGTAGCAGAATGCCTGCTGGCAGAGAGCTGCAGAATGAAGCATCAGGTTGTGACCACACAGGCCTCTGGCATCGCTGTCAGCTGGCAGTGCTGGATCTCACCTCTGTTTACTCACACACTCAGGTAATGGGGGATTTTCATGTCCATGGTGATGCTGTTTGCATTAAAAACCAAACAAAATAACAACTGCTCACAGGGGATCTAAATGAGAATGAGGTAGATTCTATGTGTTACAGACGATCATATACATAAAGATTAAGACATGGAGTTAACAAACATTAAGTCATAAACTCCAAGAATGATCTCCTTCTTTGTGAGGATTTATGCTCATCATTTCTTCTCAGTGTGTTGAGCTTTGGGGTGTGACTTATAGCAAGACTAAGAGTTATATACAAAAATAATAAAAAATAATATACAAAATATGCACAGGAAAGAAAGACAGCTCCACATCCATAAATTAATGAACAAAGTCTGCTGTACAGTTAGTGGTACCAAATTTCCATCATCAATCAGCAGTAGGTGCTCCATTCAGCTATGTTAGCTAACATTATCCTCTGCGTCAGTGAGCCTGCCGACCGACGCACTTCTCTAAGCACGTCCCTGATTGGTCACTGAGACACAATCTCACTGACCAATGAGCCACTCTGTCACATGGGACCCACAGGAACATAATGATGCCCAATCAACAATGGAATGTTTCTCTTTTTTTGAGCTTTAATAACAGTACCCCTATTTCGAACTGGTGTTTCCAGAGCAAAATCTAAATAGTTTGTGGCTTTGTAATCAAACGCCTTCCTATATGGTCTATGTAACACATGTACTCCAGAAATACAGTTTTTGTTCCTGTCTGCTGGTCTGCTAAACTAAGAGCAGCTGGACCCTTTCCCTAGAAAAAAGGAAACAACATTAGACTCCTACTCTGGATTCTGGCAGGTGAACATGCAGGAAAACGGCAAGAGAATATAATATTAACAGGGAGACAGAGAGGCTTGCATTAATATTTATTAATAAGATTAGAAATACAGGAACAGATTCTGTTTTTCCCTACTCTTTCCTTCCTCCCTCTGTCTCCCTCTCCTTGGAAAGACCCTGTTTAGTATGTGAAATACAAATTTCATTACAAAATAAAGGAAATCAAGGTTGTACTTCTATAAGTATTATTTATGAAGTTTATAAGTATTGTACTGTATTTAGGGGCAATGATCAAGTGGTTATTTTTCTCTATGGTTGAAACACCAAACATGGGGCTCGCAAATGGTTTTTGATTTAAAAAAGAAATCAATGATTCCATTCTCTAGGAGCATCCTCACAATAAACCAATCCAATCGGCAGTTTAGGGACTAAATAAGCTTGAAATGGGGGTTGAATCAGATTTTGGTGTAAGGTTAGTTTAATGCTAAGCTTAAGAAAACTATTTTCCTCTAAAGCGCTTTTGTATGATTGGAAGTGAAACCATGAGGCCTTTGGATGGCACCTGTGATTCTCTCACCAGTTGACAATCCTCCAGAGAATTGACCAGCTGGGCATTCTGACAGGATAGGATGGCACCAGCAAGGTTCAACATCACACACACCGCCGACAGCAACATGAAGAAGGTGATCTGTGGAGAAATGGGGTGGGTGGGGGCAGTGAGAGAGAGAGAGAGAGAGAGAGAGAGAGAGAGTTAGTTAGAGGACACAGATTGTCAGTTACATGACCTTTGAGAGTCAGTGAGAACTTTAAAAACACAACAGGTTGCAGTCTAACTTCTCATTAGCTTTACAGCTGTTACAACAGAATATCTCTCTGATTCGGCTGCATCATGTCCCTTCAGGGTAATTAGAAACTCAAAGGCAATACCGGCCTAATTGCAAATAAGTTCGTTATCTATTATATTAACAAAGCCCTTCCAAAACTTTGTTCCTTGATGTAAACAAAAGCACAATCATGAATTACACACATATACAGATTATACACATGCATAAAATTTGACCCTCATTTAGAAGTATAAAGAACAAATACACAGATGCTCACAATGACTGCACCACAATTTCGCAGAGACACAAATTTCTATGTATATATGTGCAGAAGACATCTAGATTAATTCCAAAACAACTAATAACTCAGTGTTTCAATGACAACTGCTGTCACATCTAGAGATTGCGAACCAAGGCCCAGCAAACCCTTGCACCAAGCTCAACACCAGAGCTGCTGACTTGAGATTGAAGATCACAGCTAAGCTTGTAACAGATCACGGCTAAGATCACCAATACCAAATGAAATACCTGTAAGACTACTGGAAGATGTGAATGCACAGCCTTATGGACAATTACTTCTGTGACCATCACTGAGACCAAACAGCTAATATATGCCACATCAACATTGATACTTAAGATGTTTGGCTACCAGCTAAACATCAAGTATATCGTAGTATCCTTTGTGGAGAAGGACGCTGGAGGCTATGATAAGGCCAACACAAAGAGAAGTTAATCAGTTATCAGAACTGCAGAAAGGTGTGAGGTGCCTGAGAAGCACAAGCTATCCATACCTGAGGTCTTGGAGAATGTCAAGCAAAGATGAACAGTTCTGGCTGCCTGCCAGAAGAGGTACACAAAAGAAGCAGAAGCCAAGAAAATAAAAAAAAATCTCCAATTCTTCTTGAAACACTGACAGCATTAGAACAGACTCACCAAGTCTGGAGACTGAACAATACTAGAAAAGCATATGTGAGAATGAGACATCACTCAACAACAACACCCAGTGGTTATTGAACCTGAGAGCAATCCAGAGCAACCTCCCTGAACAGGATCCAGTAACCATCATGCTATCAGATGTCCAAAAAACTTCATAGTTCTAGACCCCCACAATAATTACTGCAATTATCTTATATTCGACTCTCTGTCAAATTGATCAACTGTCTCCAGTACATCCAAAACTCAGCATCCAGAATCCTCACAACCACCAAACACACTGCGTTACACCTGTTCTCCAACAACTGCATCAACCTCCTGTCAACCTTCAGATAAAGTTCAAAATAATTTTTCTAGCTTTCAAATCTCTACATGGTTTGGCTCCTCTCTATCTCTGTGAACTAATTTCTCTGAACTATCACTCTCGCATACTTAGGTCCTCCAGTTCTGGCCTTCTTACTGTCTCTCAAAATCAATTCTTGTCCATAGGTGGCAGATCTTTGAGTGACTCTGCTCCCCAAATCTGTAATTCTCTGCTTCCATCTCTCTGTGACTGCTCCACACTGTTCTCTTTCAAATCCCAGCTTATAACTTTTCTCTTTGCCCCTCTTTAGTCTCCTTCATTTTTCCCTACTTACTGTAAATTGTCCTTGTGTTTATGGCACTATATACATTACGATTATTATTAGAGGTCAATAGCATGAGTGAAGCCTCTTGGTCATCACCAAGAGTGGCTAAGGTTACCAGTTATGGATTGGACCATCAGCCACCTCCTCTACATGGATAACATCAAGCTGTATGGCAGAAGCGAACGAGTATTTGACTCACTAATCCACCTCACCAGGATATACAGCAATGACATCAAAATGTCATTTGGACTGGATAAGCTTGTTTATAAATCAGTGCATCCGTTCTCTGAACAGGAAAAACATGAACATAAGGCATCACCTACGCCTTCCCTAGTAAATCCAGATTTCTTGTACATTTTTACAAAAAAATCTTCTTTCTCATTGCAAATGTAGTTCTCTTATTGTGAATTAATTGTGAATGCAACAGTTATTGTAGATTCTGGACTGTGAAGTGCTGTATTGTAAATAATGACAGTTTCATACTGGATGGTTATATTTACATAAGAAAAATATATTTTGGACTTTGCTTGCACAGCTGATGAAAGACCATGGATTGAAGATTGAAATGTCTTGTTTCTTTGGAAACCTTGTGTATTGCAATTTTTCCTACATTT
Organism: Tenebrosternarchus preto; assembly: GCA_025802075.1. Classification (NCBI taxonomy): domain Eukaryota; kingdom Metazoa; phylum Chordata; class Actinopteri; order Gymnotiformes; family Apteronotidae; genus Tenebrosternarchus; species Tenebrosternarchus preto. The sequence goes on from JAOYMR010000019.1 coordinate 9,506,388, forward strand.
ATCTTGCGCTTTGGACGAAAAAATCGGAATTATGAACAGGAATTAAAGAATATGCTTAAATTATGTAATTTATATTACACAATAGAATATAAAACAATTTTATCACATCATAGGAATCTAAGAGAATAAAAAAGTAACAGATACAAAAGCTGTGTATATTAACGGTACAGATCCAAGACCCACTGAAATCAACCATTTCATGGGTTAAAAATGACACTGGAAAATTCATTAAAATAAACAGATCATGATGCCAAATCTGGTGAAGGCAGTCCTTTAAAAATCCTTTTAAAACCCAAACTAAACCGTATGGCTGCCTGATACATGCCTTTTTCGTGTTTTTCAACACGAGACAAGACAGCAAATCAAGTTTCCACCCCATAACAAGTTTTAAAAGATAAAAAGGCATATTTCTATTTAGGTAAATTGCTAAAAGTATTAAACTGCATGTGACAAATACAGCAACCACATCAAGTTCCAAAGAGAGAGAGGAGGTCTTTCAGGCAGTAAACATGCGCTCTGACCACTAGACCAAAAAAAAAACAGCTCTTTGGAACAGCAGCCAGAACACACATTTATCTTCCTCAGTGACAGTCTTTCTTCACACTACCCTCTCCTTCAGGGGCTGACCAATTCCATCACACTGCCTACACAATACTTTCCTTAAAGAATTCCCAGCTACAACATTACTAGGGACTATTAAGACTATTACTGAAGCAGAACGTTCTGTGCAGGGACAGTGATCTGACAGCCTTTATGAGTAAATCTCTGTTACCTGTCATCATGTTTAGGATTCATTTTGTGGTGAGTGCAAGCAGGTAATTAACCATACCTTTACTGCATATGGTAACATATGGAAGGCAAAGGTCGTAATGATTTTAGATTTAAGAGTGAAGCAGATGGGGCTGATAATTAAAGAAATCAATAATCAATAAGGAAAGCAATGAGCTTTCATCAGGCAAGCTGAGCCCTCGTAGCCCTTAGTGTTTCAGACAGCATAACATAACACAGCGAGCGAGGAAGCGCAGAGAGAACAGAACTCCCCTTTTAGGCTTTTTGTCTCAGTGGTCTTGACAAATTACCTGACCTGCAATTCCCAGGCAGACTAGAGTCTGGCACATGGTCCATGACTTACGGTCAGCTAGAGAGACCAATCTTTCTCTGATTCCCTACTCCACACCCCATGCATGCAGTCTTTGTGTGGGATTTTGGATCTCGAGGGCAGCCATTTTTTTTTTGCTCACTCCTCCGCAAGTGAAGATGCAGCTCCTGGTCCTTTTCCTTGTTCGTGCTATTAAAACAATTCTCTTTATTTCATAGCTGACTGTCCCAGAGTATCAATCGTGCGGGAAGAAGCACAGGAAGTCTTCCTGCTCACGTAAATCACACTTCTGGTGTAATAGAAGGGGCTTCAAACTGTCATGCCCAGCCCCTAGTAGATGACTGAGCTGCCCACTGAGCTGTAGATCAGAGCTTGCCTTCTGGAGCTCTGCTGTGATTAACTACTGCAGGCCTCTACCTGACGCGACATTAACCTCACAACACCGGTGACGTAAGGGAGAGAGGGAGAGACAAACAACACATAGAGAGAGAGAGAGAGAGAGAGAGAGAGAGGGAGAGAGAGAGAGAGAGAGAGAGAGAGAAATATGAGGATCTAAAAGCAAGGTCAGTATGAAGAAGTGGAACATGAAGAGAAAAACAGAGGAAAACAGAAGAGAGCCAAGAGAGGAACAGTGGGATGTATAGGGTAAAAAGGACACAGCTAGGGAGGTGTAGCAAACAGATGACTAAGATAAGCCTTGGTGCTTTTCAGACGCCCCACAAATTGGAAGATGAAGAGGCTGATTTGAAGACGACAGTTCTAGCTCCTCCGGGGGGCTGGGAAGGTCCTTGCCAGAGACATTCACAGGACCAGAAGCAGACCAGTGGCGGACTTCCTCTGCACTAGATAATGTGCGGAAGATATGGAGATTACCAAAGCTGAATCTTGTAGTTGAACCACTGCACCGTGTTGCATTACGGAGAACCACGTTTACGGGAAGGGTAGATATAGACTCAGTTACACAGAAAGATCAGAGAAATGCATCCCAGGAAAGCATGCCCTTTGCGAACTGTAAAGAGAAATGATCAGAATGTAATTCAAAAACTCATATTTCTCATATTTTCAGCATGAACATATCATGCATTATAATCTTATCACTATTTTGGAGCTGCATATTAAAACTTCAATGCAATCACTCGATTCTTCATAATTAAACACAAAAGAAACAACTGCTTCACTGAATATTAATGCCAAGGCCGGAGAATCCTGTCTGTCATCATTGTGATTCCTTCACACAAAAGTGAATGATGATTGTGCCCTTGATGTTTTCATAGAAATTTATTGTTGCTTCCGTCATTTAGTTAACAAATAGCTTGAGACGTTTTCTCACAATGGTACAGGCATGTGTTTTACATCCAGTACAGAAGCGACACATCTAAATCCAGAGCGTATCATAGCGACAGAAGCATCTTTATCGCCTTCGGCAGGAAATATATCAGAGCGCAAATGACCGCCAACTTCCAGGGAAGCCAGTAATGACTTTGATTGGGGGGGGGGGGGGGGGTGTAATGAAAGGACATTACGGTATTCGCGCGACACTGTGCGTGTGCGTCACTTTTCCAGCAAGCAGAGCGTAGCCAATACAATACGCCATTCAATCTATCACTGGAATGTTCTTATTCAAGAACCGCTTTGTGGTTGCTGAGAGGAGAATTAAAAGGCGAAATTTGCCGCTGTGAATTCCAGAAGCCCAGACGATATGTTTCACTGTTACCGTGTCAACATTGTGAAGGTTAACTTTATGGCACTGCTGCAGGTTTAGCTGCATGAATATTATCTACATACTCAACATATGGAGTGGAAGAAAATCATTTCACCTCAGCACATTCACAGTCAAAATTTTCCAAAAAAGGTTCAACCCTTTTTTGGGGACAGACAAAAATGTATAAAACTAACCGGAATAGATTTTACATCAGATTATGTGTACAAAACAGCACCATTCTGGCATAGAATACAAACTTGCATTATGTCCAAAATTACAATGAGTTTTCTGCAGTAGAGACAATCTGTGTCTACTGATTACTACATGATTACTTTGTGTCCAAGAAACTGCATTGAAATAATAGACTGAGGGCCTAATATACTGCATTATTATTGTTATTATTATTTCTCAAACGTGTCTTGGGTCTTCCATGTGTGTCCGCCAGGTTGGATATGCCCAGAACACCTCCATATGGGGTCATCCAGGGACATGTCTGATTCACCTCCATATAGAGTCATCCAGGGACATGCCTGAACCACCTCAGCTGGCGACTCTCACCGCGACGGAGCAGCGGCTCCTACTTCGAGCCTCTCCTGGATTACTGAGCTCCTCACCCTCTCTATAAGGGAGAGTCTAGCCACCCTGCTGAGAAAAGCTCATTTCAGCCGCTTGTATCCTCGATTTCATTCTTTCAGTCACTACCCTGAGCTCGAGACCACAGGTGAGGGTGAGAACATAGATTGACTGGTAAATCTACCTTTACCTTCTGGCTCAGCTCCCTCTTCACCATAACAGGCCGGTACAGAGTCAACACCACTGCAGAGGCGGCACCGGTTCATCCGGTTAAACTCTCGCTCCATCCTTCCCTCGCTTGTGAACAAAATTCCAAGATATTTGAACTCCTCCACTAGGGGCAGGAATTTATTCCCGACCTGGGATGAAACCCCGGGGAAGTCCCGGAACAAATAGAAGGGAATATATCTCTGGACTGTCCTGGGAATGCCTCGGCATCCTCCCAGAAGAGCTGGAAGAGATGGCAGGGGCCTTGCTTACGGAGCTGCTCCCACATTAGAGAATGGATGGACTATTATTATTATTATTACATATCTAACAACAACAACAACAACAATAATAATAATAACTGAAACAAGATAAATGACCAAAATATTTTTATGGGATTGCTTAAAAATGTGCATCTAAATAAATAGTTAAAATTAAAATAAACACAATCATACAAGTAATTTTTAACAACATTCAGAATGTAATCTAACTACTATTATGCTACTATTATACTACTATTTTCTTTTCAGTTCTGGTTCATATTTGTTTCTTTATTAACTAATAAACCTATTTCCACTGGTGCACACATTGTCTCATATTTTAAGCATATCCATTAATGTAATTTGAATAGTATACTTAACCAATTGTGTCCTAGTATGTTAACATTAACCTTTTCATTGCTGACTTTGATAAAAACACATTTTGCAGTCTAGTACAGGCGAGTAAAATCGTAGTTATATTTTCCAGCTTTGCTCAAAGTTAGCCTCAAAATGGACATTTGTTATGTAAAAACAGCCCCACAAGCAGAACCGAGACACGCGACTGATCCACGTCACCAAAGCCAAATCAAAGGACCACAGGCTGCGGGTCACTGCCTCGGTGGATAATGGGACATAAATCCGAGTGATAGATGTGGTTATTTGGCACATTAAGTGCCCTGACGGAGTGAAATGTCCTTTTGGAGAGCGAGCTCCGTGGGGCCCCTGCCCTGGAAGGCTAATTATCCAGCCTGGCTCCATGCTGTTGCCTCTAATTACCGCGTGGGATTCCATATCACTGTTTAACAGCTTCTCATTAATTACTACCCCGGCGTCACCAGCGTCCCGAAAAGAGAGGGTGAGACGGCACAGGGCCCGCGTCACTCACAGTCACGGTTTGGTACGAGCAGAACTGGTCACGGCTGGCACTGGGCAGGGCAGTAAGGGGTGGCATAGACCTGAATACGGTATTGGGGTTCTGTGTTAAGTGAACAGAGATGGAGATTAGATGAGTAAGGTGTTGTTTGGATCAGGTGTAGTGATGTGAGACAGAGAGAGCGAGAGAGACAGAGAGAGAGAGAGAGAGAGAGAGAGAGAGAGAGACGGAGAGAGAGACAGAGATGTATTATTGTAGATATTCGATGACGGTAGAACTGTATGTTAGAATGGGATGGTTCTCACATGCATACTGATAAGGGCGGTTCATTTCCGAGCACCAGGCTGAGATATTAGAACACACACACATTTTCATGTATTATCATCTCCACAGCAACAGGTGAGGATGGTGGGGCTTGCAGATTAAAGCGCTGCGGAGCATTCAGTGCTGAATAGACTGAATAGACTGCTGCTTTTACTTGGTCTGAAATACTCTGTAAATATTTGGTGTTTTCTAACCAGCCAGACTCCACATTTGTTGAGTTTAGGTATAATCTTACACCAGGCAAATTACTATATATCAATCTATAGATATAGTATGTTCCTTTGAACCTTTTGGATCCGATAAAAAAACTATTATCTTTAATTGCCATAGTTAAATCTCACCACTCAAACTTGTTCAGTCACTGCAGTCTGGACTGTTTAAACATTTATTTAGGCCATTGTCTGCATACTTCAGCAAAAAGAGAATGGATAAGAGCCTTATCCAGAGTTTGTGACTCAATCCATCATTGTCATGAGCATGAGAGACTAATTTAATCATTATAATATCCAGACATTATGTGTACACACACACACACACACACACACACACACACTCCACCCCTCTTAGACTATGGACATAGTCTAACACAAATCACTAATGACTCTGCTGATGGAGCACCAGTATTCTGAGACTCAGCGACTGAGGTGAGACGGCCATTCTACGTTCAGAGGAACACAGGGTCACGTTGGCTACATTAGTGTTGCCTGCTGCTACATCAGGCCACAGGAAATGACAGGAGGCCCTTCATCGATGCTGGTTTTCACCATTGTGGATCTATGTTGTGTTTATGTATTCAAGAGGATAAAATTACTTTATTACGCAAATTACTTTATAATCATTTAGCATATTGTGCGTGTGTGTGCAGGTGTGCATTAGGGAAAACATAACTCCCATACTCCATTATGATTGTTAGGTGTGGTGCATATGTAAGTTCTTGGTGAGGTGGAAAATCCACACCATGCACATAGCATCAAAAGCGTGTGGTCACATACCAAAAGGAATCAGCTCACATCCACCAGGACTAAAGTACAGAATCCACCACAAACACCTGGGGTTGGCCTTTGCGTGAAAGGCAAATCAAATTCACACTGGAGTAAGGTTGATTCGCACTGGGGTAAGGATGATTCACACTGGGGTAAGGATGATTCACACTGGGGTAAGGCTGATTCACACTGGGGTAAGGCTGATTCACACTGGGGTAAGGTTGATTCACACTGGGGTAAGGCTGATTCACACTGGGGTAAGGCTGATTCACACTGGGTTAAGGATGATTCACACTGGAGTAAGGTTGATTCGCACTGGGGTAAGGCTGATTCACACTGGGGTAAGGCTGATTCACACTGGGTTAAGGATGATTCACATTGGGTTAAGGGTGACTGTGACATGCTTTGCAGACCCTGGTCTGTGTATGTGTTGACTAAGAGGCCAGTCTAAACACGACCTCCCTGACCGCCTACTCCCCCACCCCCCTTCCTATGGGTGACATTCTCCCCTTAGGTGAAATGCAGTTGAAAGTAAGAATAAATAAACGACTGTTGCCATCTCACCATCTAATCGGGGTCACTGGGCAAAAAGACGACCTTCAGAATTCCATCCGGGTCTGACCAGGGTCATGGTGTGATTGAGGAGAAATGTGGCAGCGCAATTAGCCGAAGAGTCGGGATGCCAGTCTTCCTCGGCTTTTCACGCCCTGCCAGTTTCATTAGCGTCGTCCTCCCTGTCTCATGGCAACACAAACCAGCGTGCCGGCTGCGGAATGCCATCGTTTATTTTCCAGGGATCTCAGGCGAGGAGAGATCAGGCCCAGCGTTGCTGGTGGGGTGGTTTTTTACTGCCTCTCTGTTTGATTTGGTTTGCTGGCGACCCCCCCCCCCCCCAGGCATTCTTCCACCCCAAGGCTAACGCTACACCACCCCTTTGTGTATTCACAAATTACACACAACACTTGATCTCTGGCAGTTTAAATTCAGCAAACAAAATAACTAGTCAGGAGCAGATCTAATACACTAGGAATAAACATATGGCAACATATGTAGCCATGTTAAGAAAACAAATAAACAAGCAAACAACAATAAAAACACCCAACTTCAATACGTTTTTTAGATCCTGTTGATTATTTGTCTGTCTTGTCACACTGATTGATGTAAGGATTAAACAGGCAGATGAGATTCATAAAGTGATGGGTTGTGGGCAGTGTCTGCTACTGTCTGGATCCAGCACTTGCTCATGTTACAGTGGGTTTGCTGGAACTATTCCTGTTTGCCTTGCACATTTGGAACTAAATGAACAGTCACTTTTTTCACATTTTAGCCTACAGCGAATTTGACATTTGAAAAGCCTGATAAAAATGTAAAAATTGAAGCACTCTTCTATGCATTGGACACTAAGGGTAAAGTAGTGTTTCCAAGAAACTTTGATAAAAGTTGTTTAAGTTCAAAACATATTTTTAAAAAATGCTCATTTACCTTGGTGAAGTTAGTTAATAATCTGAAGACCACAGCACAAGGCAGGAAAGATTAACCCTTCGCGCCACAGGTGGGTAATATATGCGCAGTCACCGTCCTATCAAATTGCAGCAGGGGTGTGTACATTATCATGGTTAAGGCAGAGGTTGACCCACACCACAAGGTCAGCCCATCCAAACAAACCTGTTAGGTGTTATTGTTAAAACCCATAAGGGAAAAGTCATGGAGCTGAGCTCTGTAACTGGTAAGAGATTCTACAGGTGGTAGATCCATTTGTTAAAATCTTCTAAACATTAATGCTTAGTATCACTTACATATTTATACCTTAGCTATTAGCTGCTAACTCCTGAGAGAGCTATTATAAACACACCAGTAAGACCCAGGTTCACAGCTGTTTCATATCCTAGAAAGGAGAGGAAAACATGGAAAAGATGTTTCTCTGTTTCTCAGAGGAAAATTGTGTAATTACGTTGATATTCGTCATTCAAATTGTAGAAAGCAACTTATAAAAAACAAAACAGTTTGGGGGGGGTGGGGGGGTCCAGGAAGGTAGTTTAATTCAGCAGTCAGGTAATTAGATCAAACGTGCCTGGCAGTGCAAGGCGGCTGAAAAGACCAATGATTAAAATGGACTGAAGAACACAACAGCCCCCGGGGTTGCAAGGTAGGGGATTGGAAGGTGGGTCAGGGAGTGATTAACCCTCACTTTTCAAGTTTGAATCAGTTCCTGACCTCCATCACCTAAAACAAGGAGACCCTCAGCCAAAGAGGTGGTAATGAGTTTTGGCCGCTGAGCTAACTGGGAGCAATCGGGGACAGAATGGTCTTTCTCTCTTATAGTCAACAGGTATCGGATCAATGGTATAAAGCAGGGATGTCCAGCTGTTGTCCTGGAGATCTACTGCCTTGCAGAGTTTTGTTTCCACCCTCATTTAACACACCAAATCCAGTTAATCAAACCCTCAATTAGGTGGGCTGGAACTAAGCCCTACAATAGGGCAGATCAGCAGGACGAGTGGTACACTCCATACATAGCTTCTGTAAGGCGAAATTCTCATCCAAGGTCAGCTCCTCCTTTGTCCATATCTTTGCATTAATTAGGACAGCAGTTCCCTGATCAGTTCTTTGTGACATCATCTGATCTCATGCATCCTACCTATGAACCCAGTGCACAAACCAGGTACCTCCTAATCCTGAGGAAAAATTCATATCAAACTTCTATTATCTGGTGTTTTCCAGGACATGCCCCCCACCCCCCCTTGGCTCTGACTCCTCTTAAGGTTTCTTCCTTATACCCACATAATGAGCTGTTTGCTGTCACTGTCACACAGCTTTGCTATGTGGGAGTCTCTGCCTGAGTCACTGCAAGCCTGATCATGACAATGACTGCTGTAAAGACAAAAGAAAAGGTATTCAACTGAATTTAACAAAACTCTTAGAAATGTGGGTCTTAGAGAACCAGTCTGAGTACCTCATGTTTAGAAACTGAAAACACATCTTAGATCAGTAATCGTATTTTCTGAAATGTGTTCCACATATCCCTCGGCATTGGCATAGTCTGCTCAAGAGACTTGCACTGCTTAGAGGCAAGCAGCTCCAGCGTTCCGCAGGAGGGAACATAGGAGGGAACAGAGGAGGGAACAGAGGAGGGAACATAGGGGGGAACGTAGGAGGGAACAGAGGAGGGAACGTAGGAGGGAACAGAGGGGGGAACGTAGGAGGGAACACAGGAGGGAACGTAGGAGGGAACACAGGAGGGAACGTAGGAGGGAATATAGGAGGGAACGTTGGAGGGAATGTAAGAAGGAACACAGGAGGGAACGTAGGAGGGAACACAGGAGGAAACGTAGGAGGGAACACAGGAGGGAACACAGGAGGGAATATAGGAGGGAACGTTGGAGGGAACGTTGGAGGGAACGATGGAGGGAACGTAGGAAGGAACACAGGAGGGAACACAGGAGGGAACGTAGGAGGGAACGTAGGAGGGAACACAGGAGGGAACACAGGAGGGAACACAGGAGGGAACACAGGAGGGAACGTAGGAGGGAATATAGGAGGGAACGTTGGAGGGAATGTTGGAGGGAACGTAGGAAGGAACACAGGAGGGAATGTAGGAGGGAACACAGGAGGGAACACAGGAGGGAACGTAGGAGGGAACACGGGAGGGAACACAGGAGGGAACGTAGGAGGGAACACAGGAGGGAACACAGGAGGGAACACAGGAGGGAACACAGGAGGGAACGTAGGACGAAATGTAGGAAGGAACACAGGAGGGAACACAGGAGGGAACGTAGGAGGAAATGTAGGAAGGAACACAGCCCATCCATCTTCTGCCCTGCTCCGCTGGAGATAAGTCACCAAACATATCTGTAATGCCCCACACCATGGGTGGGGTGGGGTGGAGGGGGTAAAAGGAGATGGAGGTGGGATGGATGTGGTGGGAGGTCTGCCACCATGCATCCTCTTGAGGGGAGGGGAGTTATTTCACTGTACACTGCACTTCTTAGGGGCTGGTGGGGGCCATGACATAGTAAAACAAACCCAAAGTCATGATGACATATGGACAGAGAGAAAGGTAGAGAGAGAGCAGGACAGAGAGAGAGACAGAGCACTAGAAGATGATCGAGAGAGAGAGAGAGAGAGAGAGAGAGAGAGAGACCATGCTGGAATCTCACTAAGCCAGGCCGGCTTGCGGGAAGGTTCGAGGGCCTGCCTTCAGGCTGGTATGGTTCTGTATGTGCTCCCTCAGGGTACAGGCAGCGCCTCAGTGTGGATATGCTAAGTATGACGGCGGCTCTCTGCCACTCTGCTGGGCAAAGAGGCTTCCGGGCGTAACGAGGACAGACAGGAAATTCATCTGACACATGAACAGAACAGTATCCTGATTGCATGGAAGACAGAGAGACACAGAGAGAAACAGAGAGAGAGAAACAGAGTGAGAGAGCAAAATGCAAGTGGGTTAAATTCACACGGGCATGATGGATCCGTCTCATTTTATCCTGCCATTTAGAGACACTGAATAAATTGCACTCAGTAAAAACAATAACATCAGGCCCAGTGTGAAGGGCGGCATCATCCGCAACTAGGGCAGATTACAGCTGCTCTGCTCCTCTAAATAAAGGACTCCCAGAGAAGACTTCTGCTGCTGCACAATGGCCCTTTAATATTATTTGACATTAGCTTCAGGATCGCTATGGAAGCCCCGAGCACGGATCATCACAAGCATCAGATATGCCGCATAATTCATATTCTAATTAATAGGGACACGGAACGGAGGCACGGCCAGTCTCTAGAGGCAGGGCTGCATTCATCAGTCTTATCTCCAACCTGAGAGATGTCTAATGCATCATTCCCCATACGTTCTCTTTCTCTCTCTCTTTCTCGTCTCTCAGACAGACGTTCCCAAAGGTTCACAGGCACAAACGCCAGCGTGGTTTGGCAGGTGAGCGTTGGCTGCGTGTGGAAAAAATGAAAGGCTGGATGAGTCAGCGGGCCCAGTCACGGAGCGCTCGGCCCGGGAACCCAACGCCCACGGCACATCTGACCCTGCGCACTGACCCAACGCTCCATCTGACACGTACGAGCCGGGCGCTCGAAGCGTCTGGCGAAGGTGGCAGCTTGCGCTGGGCTCTCCCTGCGCCGTTAAGCTAAATGGAGCGGAACCGGGTTGGTTCTGATCAGAAGAGCTTCTAATAGAAAAACGTTTGATTCAGTGAAAGAAATATTTAAACAGTGTTTCACGGCCGCAGTAATCTCAGAAGACTCCATGCTGAAAGGCTTATGTTACCTGATACTTTCTAACACTATATGAATTACATAATTCCTAATGTTATGGTTTGTAATATGACCACTTTAACAAAATGGAAACATTGAAGTTTGAATAAACTGGAAGAAAAGAGGTTCATTAAAAGAAAATAAACTTCAGAAAGTGAAATGTTTGGGGAGAACGAGGCATCGTTCAGTGAGCTACCCATCAAAGAGAACCTGACAAAGGTTCATGTCTATCTTCACACAGGGGAGAGTGCTGGGCATCCAAGCATTTGATGGCTCACCATGACAGGTCTGGGATCAGTAGTGGGCTGTGCGGCACTGTTTGCCATGTATGACTTTCCCTGCGCTGGGGTCAGGACAAGGTGAGGAGGTTCAACTTCAGTTCCAGGACACTGCTCACACTCACTGACAGCTAATTACTTGATTTCCCTCAGTGCAACAATATTTCAACATTTAAGCATGCATACACACACACACACACACACACACACACACACACACCCAACTAGGTGTATAGGTGTACTCTTAGCTGGTGGTGACTTCTGAAGAAGCATATTACTGGTTCAAAGCCAAGTGAAGATTAAAAGCTTCAGAGTCCAGACTTAAAGAGGGATTACAGTAATAGACCAGTGGGTCTCTGAACTCTGATATACAAAATTGGAGGACGGAGCTTATCATGGGTGCAGGATGAACACGCTTTACAGAATAACATTTACACTGTCTAACCTTACAGACTAACATTTACATGGTGCACTGAGCGGTGCTTTAACTCACTAATAACTGGAGAAGAGAAGCTGGTGGAACAGCTACAAAAGCTCAGATGCAACAATTAAGAAAAAAACCAAAAACAATTAAACTATCACATCTGATGTGTTTTCAGAACTGATTTCATCAGAAGTTCATTGTGCATGTTCTCCCATATAATATTAGCTGTGTTGGTGTGGTTTTGTACCGCTCTGTTTATTTTTTCCTTGTATATTTTTTTCTGATTCCCAGATGCTCATATTTTCCTGCCATTGACCTTTAACCTGTCTGTTCCTTAGGTTCTGGTTATGGATTTGCCCTCTAGCCCCAGTGATGCATGACAACCATGTTAAGAGAGAAGGACTTTACAACTGACCCGCTAAGCGGGACTCACCAACTAATATTCTTACTTCTAGCAAACCCACAACAAAGCACCAAGTGTTGTGTTAACGGGTTTTGCTCGGTTTAGAAAAAACATCACGAACAGGACTGAGAGACTGTCCCTCAATTTTGGCCTCTCCATCCACTTTGACTGATGAGTGCAGTGTGTGTTTCCATGGCGCCCTCAGCCCCTCTCCTGTCAGCAAGTCCCGTGAGATGTGTTTGCTGTCTGTGCGAGACACACACCGGAGGGTCCCGCTAACCCCGCTGCTCTCTGAAGCACAATCCTCACCTCGCTCTACAAGGGAGAAAAACACAAACCAACACACACTAAAGATGCTGCTGTCTAAGACACCACCGGCAAACTCCTTGGGTTTACTTTACAACGGCAAAATATTCTTGGGTAATTAAAGCCTGGGGTACAGTGTTATATCTTAGGGGTTCTGTAATCCAGTGATAATCATGAAGATACAATCCAGTGTTTTTTTTCCCTCCCTGAAACTGCAGGAGAGACAGTCAGGTGCTGTGAGTCGTGAAGGAGGGAGTCATGTTTGTATTACACTGGGCGTCCCTCTCTAAAACAACAGCCTTGAGCCACAACAAATAGTTCCTTTCACACTTCCCTAATTACTGAAAATGACAGACAGCACCAAACTGTGTGGAGGATCCAAATACATTCGAACAGCCCTGGTGGACAAACGGGGAACAGCCTGCTTTAGAATGGATTACCAAGAACTACAGAAGAAAGCACAGAAGAAGCAACGAGTGTCTGTTCATACTGTGTGTGTTCGAACAGGAACACATCCAGCTGTGTCTCTCTAACCATACATGACCAATGTGTCTTCAGTGAAAAAGAACAGAAAATAATGCAGAGAGAAAGAAAATAGTTCTGTAGTAGAGTTTTGAGTTTATAGAATTACAAAGCTTATATACTAACATAATATAATCCATTGTAGGGTCATGATATTAGCAATAATAATAAAAAACACATGGCATTAGTTACTGTGGGTACAGTGATGTGTGTGTGTGTGTGTGTGTGTGTGTGTGTGTGTGTGTGTGTGTGTGTGTGTGTGTGTGTCAACTTCCTCCCGTGAGATGATCCTAGCTGACAATCTATCATAAACGGTGTTCACAAGCTATCCCATAACACATTACACACTCTTACAAATGACTAACAGACTACCAACACATGCACAACTACAAGAGAGACAAAGACAGCGGGAGAGGGGAGAGAGGGGAGAGAGAGGAGAGAGAGGAGACAGTAGTATGAGTGAGACGGCGTCTCTTTTTGTGCTAACACATGAACACACGTGCAGGCCAGTCTCTGCTCTCTTTAACAACATTTATATGCAACCTGTGGCCATCCCTTATCATGCCAGTAAACACTGGGATTCAGACTTACGGCAGTGAGAATACAGCTTTCCTGTGCCACAGAGATTACAGCAGGGTCTGTGCGCCATTCTCACCTGCTTTGCTGTAGATGTTATGTTTATACTGTGAGTCTCACATTCTAGCCATTTTATCCATTCCCAGTTCTAGACGTTTTTAACAAAAATGTTTTAGTTAAAGTTACGCTCTGGAATGACTGGCTGACATTTGCTAAATTGTGATCCTTGTTACTTCTGAGTAGGTTTATGCCATTTCTGTGTGGCAAGTGCACTAATGACTGTAGTGTCTGTGTGTTTATGTAAAATATGCAAAGCTCCAATTTAAATGACACTCTGGTCTCAGCAGGGCTTTTGTCTGCTAAAAACATATCAAATAAACAAACAAACAGAAAAAAAAACAACTATCAATTACATCTAAAAGTCATAACATGGAAATATTCGTGTGTAGTTACGCACCTGTTTCCAGTCCACAGTCATATGAAAGAGCCACACAATAGCATTGCTAATCATAACAGCAATAAACAGATTTTTGTTAATACCACACAACCCTGTGAAGAATGACAGACCAGATATTCTCCTACAATCTCATTCTCCCATAACTCCCTCCCCTACCTTCCACTCCCTCAGTCATGGTCCCAATCACCTTCAGTGCTGGCCTCTTCTTAATGAGTGTGTGATCTCAGCTGCTTCACACACAGTAAGACTGAAGTACACACTAGCGCCTGTGGTAATCAGCAGCCCAATCTGGTCACTGCTTACCTGGGTGCTGGTCAGATCAATAAGGATTCGTCTTTGCTTAAGACTGCTCTCTTCATCTTGAAGCTCCATTAGTGTGTGTGTGTGTGTGTGTGTGTGTGTGTGTGTGTGTTAGAAGACATTTTGGTTTTGATTTTCACTATGAGTTGAAGTAAACACATGAGAAGACTGCTGGTTTGGTTGGTCTTTAGTAAACTAACAGCAATTCCATCTTCCAGTAATTCAGTCCAGTCCAGTTCGATTTTGGTCTGCTTGGTAAAGCTACTCTTTACTCCACAGTGCTCTTGTCTCGCAAAATGAGCACAACGTCTCGCTGAAGGAGTCTGAAAGCAAAACTTAACGATCATTTTCTGAAATCTTTTTGTGTTTTTTTTTTTCCTGACACTCTCAGTGACTCACTCACAGAATGGGAGGACAGTTCCCAGTCTGCTCTGTCTCCATGCATTCACTTGGAACGTGCCGGATCTCCGCTCGTCTCCATTAGAGCTCCCTTGCACACACTTACAGCCCTTAAAGCAGTCTCACTCCCTTAAAGCAGTCTCACTCCCTCAGCTGAGGCTGCGAGAACTGAGCGTGTGCAGGATACCTACGCCAGCGGGAAAGAAGGTATTTATTGAATGACATTCCGCATTATGTGGGGAATTCATGAACTGCTTCATGTCGCCAATTTGAAGGACGTCATAATTCTGTTAATGAAGGAAAAAAAAGTGGAACACAGTGGGCAGTTGAACCAGAACACTCCTGTTTTCCACAGAAAAAATAAAATGCTACTTGTCCTTGCTGTAATCCGTTCCATAGCTTTAAGGGGACATAAATTACACTGGACTGTCTCTCTCTCTCTCTCTCTCCCTATGTCTCTGTGTCTCTCTCAGAACAGAGAAGGGAAAGCTTTGGTGAGTGAAAGGGAAAGCTTTAGGACAAGAGGCTGCCTGCAGTGGTTGTTTGGTAAAGCCTTGCTCTGTTAACCTGCTGTAGGGCTAAAGCTTCAGGCTCCAACGGTAGCACCATGCCACACGAATTAAGTGTGCAGTCTTGTTGGAGTCACACTGCGCTGTGTGTCGGGTCTGCAGTCTGTGATTACAACACGCTAACGCTGCAGTTGTAATCAGCCAAGCAAGATGCATGCACGCACGCACACACACACACACACAGGACCCTGTTTCCCCTCCCCCACCCCCACCTCTGCATAGCCGCAATCTCTCTGGGCCGCATCAGTCACAATCGGAGCGTGGCAGCAGAACACTAGAGTCACCTCCTCTCAATCTCAGAAACCACGCCTCCTCCGGACAACAGCAACACACACAGAGAAGCTAGCACTCAGACTCTATGCTTCATATGTGTGTGTGTGTTTCATCACCCTCTGCATGCCATCAGGCAGGAGCACAGGTACAGGTAATGCACAGGTACAGGTAATGCACAGGTACAGGTAATGCATCATTTGGCACGTATGAGAAGGATCCAAGCAGGCAGTGGGGAACATGGAGACTAATTGTGAGCTATTTTGGACCAGGTGAGGGCAGGAGAGATGGGGACTAAGTCTAAGTGTAGCATGACTACATTTAAGAGAGATGGTGTGACAAGGAGGATCTGAGGACCTTGAGGGTTTCGGTTTGCTCCAATTAATTTTCAAGTCATTTAAGCTACTGGCTTGGGTGGACAGGCGTGTATTGAGAATGTGTGTGTGTGTGTGTGTGTGTTTGTGCAGGTGTGCAATGACTAATCATGCAAACCTGTAGCTTGCAGTTATTTTTGTTTGTCTTTTTCTGTCAATTTTTCCTGAATGCCCCCCCCTTATATCTCCCTCCTTCCATCTTCACACTCTTATGACTCAGGCAGTAAGTCACACTCAGCCACATGTGCTTCAGCAGAGCAGATCGGAGAGCATGAGCTGGGGGAGGATGTGAGCACTGGGCCTGTAAACGCACGGCAAACGCCAAACGGGTTACAGACCCAGAGGAAACAGAAACATGGGACACAGACATGTGGGAGGTTACTGTTCCACACACACACAGCTAGAACAGTGACAGCATGGTTTAAAAAGACTTTAAACACAATATCATGTTTATGGCAATCTGACATACCAGATTAAAGTAGTAGCCATCTTTAACGGTTAATCTTCTCACCTTGTTATCACCATATCAACAAAAATACTCTTAACCTTCGCTTAAGAGTACAGCTTGGATCATAAAGATACATTCTTTTCAAAATGTTTTCAGAAAATTCACTTTGACCTGCAGGGTTGCATTATGCACTATTAGAGCAAAGAATATACATTAGCAAAGAGCCGAGTATTCATCATTAGCTTACCTCTGCAATCAGTGGAAAACTAAAACCTAGGGTTAGTGTTTTAGTGTGGACTATGCCTAAAGTGATAAGTAGAATTCTCATTAAAGCACATACCCAAGCAATATACTTAATGAAACTGACGAGGATCCAGTTCCCAGCTATTATTCTGCAAAATGTTCAGCCTTTTAGATGTCCTGGTACCCCCATATGGCAAGGACAGCTTGAATGAAATCTCCTGAACTATGTACCAGAAGCCTCTCTGTTTATGAAGTTGAAAGTGTGATAATTAACCTACCAAATAAGATGAGAGGCTTGGTGAGAGGTCTCCTTAAGAGATGTTTAAAGTTACAAAGTCAGTGGAAAACCTTCACAAATTCAGTACTTCTCTGGTTAATAAGAAATATTCCCCATACCAGGAAAGGCCCTTTTATTTAAAGAATTCTGAAGTGGAACAATTTACCTGATCATATGACAACATGGAGGGATATTTCCCTGCATCCCACAATCTATAAAATTTTGATAAACTGCCAAATGAATTGTGTTCTACAGTAGCTAGAAGAAACTGTCAACATAACAGAAAACCTATACAAAATGCCAAAGGATTAACGAACATGTGTTCTGCCTAAAGACAGGCACTGACGACGTTAAACATGAATCATAGATTTTATGCAGTCTTTCTGGACTTTAGGGGCACTTTTGGCACTGTTCCACATAGTATAATGATTAGGTCCTTGGAAGAAATAAATATGCTGAAAACTTATGCCAATACAATTAAGGATGTTTACAGTGGTTCATTTTTGCAGGTGGTGTATGGTAATCAATTCACTGCCCTGGTTAAACTTGAGAATGGCATTAAGACTGGGTCTCCATGGAGTGTTGTGAACTTCATTACCTCCATAAACCACTGGTTAAAGTGGTTTTGACTCATGTAAGAGCACTGAACCCTGTTGGCGGCTGTGCAGATCTCACAGAGAGAAGAAAATGTCATCGATAACACGTTCTTATGTACAGACACATTTCTGCAGTAGGTGGGGATTAAGAGCAAGGCGGGGTATGGGTAACAGATGGAGAGAGGGTAACAGGGGGTATAAAAGGTGAAAGGTGATAAAACTGCCCTCATTTTCAGTTCTTAGGAAAGAGTTGTACGCCAGGAATGAACCACACTGTAATACTGGACTCTGGGAGAAGGTGAGCGATCTGCATGGCCTACTCTACTAGGATGGACAGATTCATCTCCACAACCCACAGTCTGGAGGCTATTTGAGAAATGCCTGCCAAAGGCATCCAGCTTTTTTTTTTTTTTTATGTTGATATTCCCAAATGCGCATTTAGAGACGTGCATAACAGAACTTCACAGAAACTGAACATCGGTAGATGTAGGCATGATGTACTGGCACAGGTCTAACTATCACATACATCAGCACCAAAACTGGACTGACCTGGACTGAGTCAGGAGGGGGAGCTTTGCCTGCTTGTGGATCACTCATCAACCCATGCTGTCTTACAACATACGGCAGCTGACGAACAAGTAATTAGTTTATGATTAAAGCCAACTTGCAAAATATGATTTGTTTCTTTGTAACCCAAGTGGCATATCCAGGACTTTATAACACAGCGCCACCTAGCCACAGCTAAAGTTCACTAATTAATACAACTAGCTATGCTAACGCATTTTATTCATACACGTATTAGTATAATAACCATATAATTGAAGCGGCTTAATATGTTGAACAGTGAACAGTGTGCTCACTTCAAGATCAATAAATGTTGGGTGAGTACCTACACAGATGAAGAACACATGCCTGTTGCTCTGTTGTCATCGTTTTGTTTTTAACCATACCCACAGAACTACTGCAGTTTCCAGGTGGACTAGTGTATGCAAATGTTAGCAGCAAGTCATGATTGTTGCATTACAGTGTAAGATTACCGGAGTAAACCCGTTTCAGTGTCCTGTTTTGCTTATGCGGGATCCCAACAGTTTGAGATTCACGGTTGTCATGATAGCTGCCCCCCCCCCCATTGGTCCTGTGTGTGTGTGTGTGTGTCCGTGAGCGTTTGTGTTCCCCGTTGCAGTTGTCTCGTGTCTTGCTAGCGTTGTGTTACACCTGTCCTGTTGGTACTGTGTGTTTAAGTGTGTGTGCGTCTCTTTTGTCTGTGATTGACATCCTAGTCCATGAATAAATGTTCCACGCCGCGTTAATACGTCTAAAGAAAATAAATTCCTTGCACCTACCGGTATATTAGTTCCAGGTACAAGTCAGACCTCTAGCAAAGTAGTGTTCAGTAAGAGAGGTTTCAGTACTGCTCAGTGTCAGCGACTGCAGGGAGCCTGTGTATCTGGAGAAAACGTTTTTATTTGTATACTTAAGGTGCAACGTACTGTGGGCAGGAGCTTGAACTGCATAAAGTTTCTAAATAAGTATTTGGATTTAGTTATAATTTTGTTAGCGTTTTATCTTGTTTTCTCTGTATATTCAAATAAAGTATGTAGTGTGTGTGTGTGTTTGTGTGTGTGTGTGTGAGAAAAACTACAAACACTGAAGCAAACAAGCTTTGCGTTTCCTTATTGGAACTTCAAATGGAAATGAATAAAATGAATATATGATGCAGATAAAGCTAAGCAAACACACAAACCTAAACAAACAGAGCAGTAACATGTAGTGAGTGTTTTCTCCACACAAGGGAACAATTTGGCAAGTATGCCAGCCAGACCCAGTGAAAGCATTTTCCCAGAAGGCAAAGCTCACGCACAGCATGTGAGCATTTGGACGATTAGACCAGGGAGATGTTGGTTTGGACCCACCAGGAGGACCTGTCTGAGTCAGGGTGCTATGGGGACAGCAATGAAAAGGATAAAAAATAGAAATTCAGAGAGGAGGAGGCATAAGGCTAGATAGATAGATAGATAGATAGATAGATAGATAGATAGATAGATAGATAGATAGATAGATAGATAGATAGATAGATAGCACTTGTGTCCTTACACATTCACATAAGTTGCACAACCTCTGACACATAAACCATATAAACACACTCACAACTTCCTTTGCAAGTATTCATGCATTTGTACACAAATATTTGCACATAAAAGTAATAGTTGCACATAAAAGTAATAGGTGCACATAAAAATAATTCAGATTACACACACATTTGCAGGCACACACACACACACCTGCAAATACACCTGCCTGGCAAAAATAGCTCCTCTTGTTATGTCGGAAGCATATACAAGGTCCTATGAACATCAGAGGTGTGATCAGGGGAAAAAAAAGGTTCTGTGCCAACCGGTTAGGCGGTTAGGTTCCAAGTCAGACAGGAAGCAGAAGTATGGAGTGAGAAACGAGTGCCAGACTCTGACATGCGTGCCAAACTGTGTCATACTGGAGACATGATGGGTGCGTCAGAGCTGTCCTACTGTCTTTATTTTCTCTCTCACACACACAGCACTCTGTGGAAATCTCACACCCAACTGCCACATATACATACACACACAGCAAAGCTGGAAAACATGGCCGCCTTTCCACTGCCGTTTGATGTACGTTTGCCTTTTTCGTGCGTTGGCCATTGTTGCTTGAGTTTGGGTGTTTCTGGTTTCATTCTCCCTTTTGCAAGTGAACCATATGAATAAGTGGATTTGGTACTGAATTAGCCAGTGCAAAGCCTCCTACTTTTGGCCTTTTGAAGAAGTCCTTCATTCTGGCAGTGTGTTCTGGGTCATTATCTTCCACACACAGAGAAAGAGAAGGGAGGGGGATTGCTTGTCACCTGACTTGTCTAATAAAATTTTTTCCCCACCAGAAATCCACCAGATCTCACCTCAGACATTTCATGCCATTTTAATTTCAGTTTCTGATGGTGTTGAGAGGTCTGTATTTTACATTGTATGTCTCTCAGTTCTGCTGTTGAGGTGTTCTGAACTTTTCCTCTTCTACTCAGGAGGTTGTTTCCAATTGCACAGACATACTGCAACATGGACTGTAGAATTCTGCTGTCAAAGGACAGAAAAAAATTGCTATTTTCCTCCTATGATAAGACACATACCCATAAATAACGACTGGCTATCTGCTCTCCTTAGTAAGAAAAAGGGTCTGGAAAACCATGAAAGTGAACATAAGCAGTTTTACCTTGTCCAGTATAGTCAAACTACACCAATCCTTGTGGGAATCCTTGTGTCCTTCCTGGGTGGCTATTCTAAACCACGTACAGTCTGCTGATGTACAATTGTGCTCTTTACATAGACATATACACTTAAACACACACATGCTCATAGATACACACTCACAGACGTACGTAATGGGTTTTGTTGTCTTCTCTCTCCCACACTGGAGCCTCACATGAAAAGCCAATCAGTGCTTGTCCACCCTGGCAGCTTGGATGCAGCCAACAGCTTGTGAATTGGAAAATAACTTCCTCCACCCCGCTAGGCCTCTACCCACTGAAAACAACACTTGGTTTAACTGCACACTGCCAACAACCGCTGAAAATAACAAAAATGACAACAACCAAGCAGGTGTTTGTTAAGCTGGTGATTTGCAATTGTAATTAGACATGCTATACTTTTGGGGAAATGTGGTAAAGTGGGGGAAAGAGAGTTTACTTATGTGTGTGTGTGTGTGTGTGTATGAGTGTGTGTGTGTGTATGTGAGTGTGTGTGTGTATGTGAATGTGTGTGTGTGTATGTGAGTGTGTGTGTGTGTGTGAATGTGTGTGTGTGTATGTGAGTGTGTGTGTGTGTATGTGTATGTGAGTGTGTGTGTGAGTGTGTGTGTGTGTGGTGTATGTTAGTGTGAGTGAGTGAATCCTTTAGTAATAATCACACAAAGCTGAAATAACACGAGACTAAGGAGCTCTGTCACACATCATGTCCTTGAGCTAAAAGAGGGAGGGGAAAGGGGAAGAAATAAATATAAAAAAGGAATGTCTCACAACAAATGTACGGTTTTATCAAAGCGTCACTCTCAGCCTCTTCTTCTCTGTCGTCCATTATCCTTCTACCCAAGCTGCCAGTGTCATGGCAGCAGTAGTTGAAATGCTGGTAGCTCAAAACCGCCGTTTTACCTCCCTTTGCTAGCAATTAGCCGATTATAATGTACACGCAGGGCTTTGCTAGCAATTAGCCGATTATAATGTACACGCAGGGCTTTGCGCTGGAGTTCCGCAAACCGTTCCAGAGATCATGAGCAGAACAGAAAGAGACGCGCACACGGAGATTAAAGCGGGGATCTGGCTCTGCGTTGGCCTATAGCCAGCTTTTGATAGAACATGGGAACGAGGAAAGCCACTGTCCAGCTGTCCCATACTAGATGTGGCAGACCATCCAACCTGCTAAATAATGCAGTGGATGCGTGCTTCTTTAACAGATGTCCCTGCTGCAACAGACCTGCAAGAGGAAAAATGTTATGAAAGGCCAGAGGTGTGTGGTTAAAGAGGTTATTTCCAGATTACTGCTAGTTAAAACTGGAATAATAGCAGCTGAAGAGAGATGCATTAACCATATAACCAAATGCAATACTCCCTGCTTCCACAAGGTCATCTGGTTGGTTACATAAACAGTGAAGATAAAAGTGGCCCAGATCTGATCTTTTTCATCATCTTTTCTGCACAGATGTGTTGTGTGGCAATGTGAACAGAAAATATACACTGAATCGAACACTTTCAGTTCGCACAGCAGAAGTGACCAAATCAGATTTTTTGTTAGGTTCATCACAATATCTTTTGTAATGTATATCGGACACATACGGGATTTGAATACCACGTGAAAGTGATCCAAATTGGAACTGAAACTGACAGAATCAATGTGGTTTTTGATATTCACACTGCTATCAGATTCATGAATCTGTGTCACATAAGGAGGAAAAAATTAGCTTGGGCTACATTTACCTGCTGTGTGAACATAGCCAATTTTTCATATCTTTCATATTTTTTAAATTTTAATTTTAATTAATTTAAATTAAAATTTCTTTTTACATTTTTTATATCTGGTATGTGCGACTGAACAGGCAGACTGGACTTTATGCAACTTTTACACCAGTTCAGTTCAAAATTCATCATAATTTCAGTGAAACATAGATGACAACAGTGAGAGAGAATTTCAGGTAACAGATCTAATAAACATTGAAGGGAACTAGTTGCCATGACTCCGCTGTGACACGTGATTAAAATCTTGGCTCTCCTTTGTCTCCTCGTTTTTTTTGTAACTTTTTT
This sequence comes from Tenebrosternarchus preto, assembly GCA_025802075.1. Lineage (NCBI taxonomy): Eukaryota > Metazoa > Chordata > Actinopteri > Gymnotiformes > Apteronotidae > Tenebrosternarchus > Tenebrosternarchus preto. Next base: position 9,529,422 of record JAOYMR010000019.1, read on the forward strand.
TCCACCAAATTTGTAGTCAGCCTTCACTGCAGATTAACCTGAGCATTAACTTTAAAGAGCTACTGGCTCTTTCCGTTAACTACATTTCGATTGTTTACTTCTGTTTACTTTGTTTGCCGTGTGTGTAGTTCAGTTTGGGAGCGTGATCTGTTCTAATGCTGGATATAGGTCACTTTAAAAAGATAATGTAAACAGCTCAACAAAAAATCGGATTTGGTCAGAAAATTGTATTTGGGCCAGTTTTACCTGCTGTGTGAACATAACTTAAGATACTCTGAACAGCCTAACAACAACAACTAAATTGGATTTGGTCAGAAAATCAGATTTGGGCCACTTTTATGTGGTGTGTGAATACATCCGTAAGTGATTTTTATGTTCTTGTCTCTCTTCCTGATGTCAGTTGAAGCACTGGACAAAAACTGGATCAATATTTGTCTTGTGCAACCTGTTATCACACCATGAACTGAAATGAGCACTGTTTGATGGAAACTGATAAAAACCAGAGCAGGAACTACAAAAAGTCTTCACCCATCTCACCCATGGTTGATAACTGGTAACCAGGTCATATATAGCTCTGGATCCAGCACCTGTTCCAGGCAGGCATTTCTCGTGCTAATTCAGAGTGCAGGCACCCATGTGTAACTCAGAGGTCAGGGTTTGGGTCCAAAGAGGGACTTAATGATCCACTAAAAGGAAACAACAAACCTCCATCTTTTCTTCTTTAAAATAGGGCACGTCAACATGACAGTCACAGCAATATGGCTCAAAAAACAGTACTAACCTCACACAAGAGAACCAGACCACTTGGTCACAGTAAAGCATAAATGTGTTTTTGAAAATTACAGGTACATTGTTTTGTCCCTGAGGTGTTTCTCTCAGTCGTTCCAGGTTTTCAGGGACACGGAAAAACTTCAAGAGCCTGGCAATTCTCGCCAAGCCTGTAACCACAGTGCCTGCCTTGATGCCCATAGGGTTGCCTTGGAGATGGTGCACAAATGTGCACTGGGACCAGAGTGATATTCAAACACGCTTAGAGAGGAGTTTAAAAAAATCTATAAAAAATCAATGAGTCTGAGTTTTAAGCTACTATGCTCCCAACACACACACACACACTCACAGCAGTAGGTCAGAGACAGAGAGAGACATCAAAAGTGGGCTTAGTGAGAGCTCACTGGAGGCTCGGACACACCTGGTGCTCGACACCTATGCTCAGTGTACGGAAAGTCGTAAGGATCACAATTTTGCTGAACAATTTTAAAAACATGTGCCATATAATCCATGGTGAGGCCAGAGCTTCTATCAGTTTGTCAGTTTTGCATTAATATAGTTTTTACTTCACTCCACAGGTGACTAGCAGTGGAGATTTCACTGGGCTCTGATCAATATTAGCAAGCTGTTTGGCTTATTTAACAGTCCAGCAACCAAAAACATAAAAGCAAGTTATTACAATCAGTGTCTGCAGTATGTGAAGGTCGTGGTAACCTTACCACAAGGTTAAAAAACAAAATACAAAACATACAAACAAACCCCCTACATTGCCCTTGTAGCCCATGTGCTCTGTGATGCTTTGCCTAGTTTAAAAAATCCTGAAGCTTCGTCTGGCCAATTAAAATCTGGCACTTCTAACAAACGAAGCATATGTGTGTCATCAACGAGCACTTTGGAAATGAAGCTTATGTAGAGGCCAGCTAAGAGAAGGGTGGAAACATCTTTGGCATCAGAAAAGCCTTCAAAGCAGGCTGCTAGAAACTTTTAATTTAGTTCCTTCTACCTTCTATTTCTGCGAAATAACTAATAATATAACAGATCTCATCTTGAAGGCATCTCAAACACTTTAAGGAAGGTCCAACTACTGCAGTTTTATGTGAAGCTGTTCTTGAGACACAAGCGTAGCCTTTAGGGACAGCTGGAATTTGACTTCTGGGAGTTAGGCTTAGGGAATCAGGGTGAAACTGGAGAAGTTATCGCTATAACCATTTGATAATGTAAATATTATTGCTGTGATATTTATTGTAATATGATCTGTTATTCATATATGTAGTTACTCTCTCTTCTGATTGTTTGGCTGTAAATGTGGAATTGCATTTGTTTAAAGTCTGTAAAACAGCCTCATAGTATATCAGTGTATGTATGTTTAACCTTTTGTCAACTAAACCACATTCCTAAGTTTTCTCCTGCAGCTCATCGAGATGTACTTGTCTAGTCTGGTTAAACATGTCCAGAGAAGCTGCTGGTTATTAGCATAGTTCCAGTCTGTATCTATAGAATAAGATTACAGAAAACCCACAAGGGTTCGACCCTGTGCTGTCATTTCCAGCACAGCAATGTCCCGTGAGACAGCCCACCAATCGGATTCCACTCCAGCCTATTGCAAAGTGAGATTAAGATGTTTCTAGACATCACTGAGCGAATCATGATGGCCAGATGAGATGATCAGATAAAACTGTTGGCTGACTCTGCCAGCGGGGCGGGGTGGGGGTTGGTGTGTGTGTG
>JAOYMR010000019.1:9532014-9553094 GCA_025802075.1 Tenebrosternarchus preto
GCTGAGGGATAAGGATTTTTTGGGATTTGGGTGGGTGGGGGGGTGTTGGGGGATGAGTTTGAGCATGTTTGACACACTGAGTTTGACAGAGGAAGCCACAGAGCCTGGAACAAAATCAGACTTGCTAAAACTGCGTGAACCCGTACACCACCCACGGGACACACACACGCACACACACACACACACACACACTTATAGGAGCGGACCGTTCCCACTTCGACCACAGATGAGATGAAATATTAATATCAAAACCTCAGGTTAAGACCACATGGTATTTCCAAAGTACACAGCACAAAATGTTGTACAGTACAGTCTCTCAAACTAATACTCTTTAAAAAAAATATAGAAATATGCTGGATCATATGTCACACTGAAGGCCAGTGCAAATTAAACATATCACAGGTGCTGAAAGAATTTTGGAATTTGGAGAGAAGCATGCAAACTTTATTCCTTTCTGTTTTCAATCACTGCTTACATTAACCATTTTAACATCTTTGTGGTGGTACACACAAATCTGAACATTTTTGCGTGGTCCATCCAACATGGTTGCCTCTTTGGCTGTTCCATACTGCTGGCACAAGGTATCTCTGAAATGGCAGAACAATGGTTTACAGGAGGCTAGTTCACCTCTTAGCACCTCATTGTGTGAATGCATGCAACACCTTTAGTGGACTGAGTGTAATAACTGACTGGAGATCAGGACAGCTGGAGTTCTGGACAGCTTCCGCTTTGCACTACAGGCAGCCCTTACTGAAAGTCCAAGCATGTGGGGAACCAGAGGGATGGGGAGGGGCAAACACACACCCGCTCCAGACATCATGCATCTCAATCTCCAAAACACACTTATTTACTTTTAAAACAAGAGGCCACCTTATTAACAGATACTAGTAATGCCTTGTAGGCAACTGAGCTTTATCAAATGTACACAGAAGCGGTTTTTCAGTGGTTTATCTGCACAGACATTCGATGCAGTCTGCAGATATTGTAGCCAGACACACTGGACCACCAGAACTGTGGACTGCAGGCTTCTGAACATACAGAATGAATGTGCTGTCAGTCAAAGCTCTTCGATGTGGGACAATATGAGACCTGTTATGCCCCTTTCCCACTGTTTAGGTTTAAAACCAGTTAGCCTGAGCCCTTCCTCGTTTGACTGCCCATGAACGAATATGCTGATGCGAAGTCTAGGACCTCTTAATACGTAAATGAGATTTTTTTTTTTTTGGTTCCACTATTTTAAGCATGGACATTGTTAGCAGAGTCTCCAGCAGTCAGGAAATGAGATGCTTGCGTATTTAATTATTTTTTTAAATACCAAATAGCACTAACGAGGTAACCTGTGAGACACTGCTTCAAAAGATATGAAGGTTTAATACTGTGACATAATTTACTGCAGTGGGACCCAATCCTCAGAACTAGTCACAGGGCTGGTGGGAAAATGAGTCATCCATCTGGGAAAGAGGAATGTCTACGGGAATGTCGTCATGATGTGGAAGAACAAAGTGATGTCATAGAGATCACATCCTAAAGAAGCGCCTGAAGGATTATGTGGTACAGTTAAAAAGGCAATAACAAACACACACACACACACACACACACATACATACACACACTCATACATGCACACAAAGCTTGGGTCTGTCAATGCAAAAGGTTAATAAATGCACTAGCACAGAATAGAGAAGGTGGGTGAGACAGACAAAAGGCTATAATAACATATAGGATTCTGGGTTTGCCTGACCAATGGCCAGCAGTACCCCTTATACACACCTGCCTGCTTTACTGACCTGTGGTTCCTGACCCACCGGGCTGCAAAAACACTGCATACCAGAGGCACCGAGAGAGGGGCCCTGGGTGATTCGGTTTCACAGTCCGTTTATTTACAGCGTTTAGTGCCATTTCATGTAATTATATGAAACCCTTAATAGATGTCAGTACCTGGTTTCTATGCATGAAGCAGAAGCTTGCAACAGCTCATCTAAGTCAGCTTGTGAAGGAATACACAGCCATGCTGAATGAGATTTTGAAGGAGCAAACCAAAGGTGGTGTCTTTTCTTCTAGAGCTTCCGTAACAAATATGTCTAATCTGCGGCACTAAATCTGCAGAAATGCCACATTTTCTGCACCACAAAAAGTCTCCCAAAAAATCAATTCCACAGTAGCCTTATCAGAGCTTGGAGTGGGGCATTTCTGGCTGCCTCGACAGATATGCCCCTGGCTTCTCCTGCAGCGGGGCAGATTTGTCTGGGCAGGATCCCAGTCCTTTCTCCAACTCTCAGCTCAGGGGGGGAGCCATAGAATCCATGATCCTACTCCAGCCTTCAGTGTGCTAGTACAGCCTGCTCTAGGGAAGAGTTATTAGCCCAGTCCAGTGCCAGTCCAAGTTTTTGTTCCAGCTCCTCGTAAACATAAACCAGATAATGAAGGGCTGCAGAGCTCTGCATTACCTGGCTAAGGCACGTTGGGGCTCACGCAGAAGCAAAATATGGTCTGGCTGCAGATCCCTGAGGACTGGATTGGGAGCCTCTGGTTTAAGCCCATAGGCTGGCTGCCCACACTAGGGGAGGAAAAATGACTTCAGAGCCACCCTCCTGCAGGATTCAGTTGCTAATTTAACACAAGTAACTCTAATATTTAAATCTCTCAGAAACCCTGAATAGCCAGATTTGATCTGTTAGGTTTGAGGCAGAATCATATTTATTTTAAATTTTTTTAGAAAAAAAAAAAACTTTTCTTTTAAGCAAGATGTCCAGCATGGTAGCAACACTAAGAAGTTTATCTATATAGACACTCATCTAGAGGAAGTTATTTAAAATATGACAGACAAATAAAGCCGTAGGATTATTACGTTCAGCACGTCGTTAGTAACCCCAGCAGAAGGTTGTTCATGGCTCTGATCGCACATATAGTATCTTAACTGCTGTTAAGGGTCAAACCGAAAACTTCATCTATTATTTGGGCTGCCAGGATGTGAACTGGGCCTAAGAGCTCTGGAGAGGCAGCTTAATAAGGACTAATTAGACGGCTCTTATGTGAATATGCAGGGAGGATTAATAGCAGACCAGCCGAGACCTTGGCCATGATAGAAAACCGATTATCGATGTGGAACAGTGCCGGGCTCAGAGCACCTTGTGCCATGCTTTCTCCTGCCTAATACGAAACACCAACCGCTATCGATCTCCACTAATACAGCTCACACTGTTCACCCTGGGACACACAGTCAGGGTTTTTTTTTTTTTTTTACACCCATTGATTCTTAAGCATAATGCTTTTCGGATGCTTCATTTGCCAAGTTTAACTACTGTGCAAAAACATATCTCGAGCAAAAACATAAAGGTTTTTAGACATCACCATTTAGAAATACTATTAAGAGAGTAAATAAATCAAATAAAAAAACATACATTAAATCACAGATGTTTCGCTGTTGGATTTGAAGCTGAAAATCTATCTGAATGCAGCATTCCCCAAAGCCTTCCGCCAGGATTGTAAAAAATTCAGCCCTGCGGCAGCTAACTGTTCTTCTGAAGTTCCACATTATGGTTTTAATATTTAATAAGGAGGAATGTGGAGTTGCTTGTGGATCATTTCAGGCAGAAGTCCCACAGCTTTCCATTACTGTCACACACACCCTCGCCCTTCAGCACACGACGGATTTCCCAGTGTTACGGAGAGACGTGTGGCACACGTGCGCTCAAACTGCACTGCTGTGTAAACAGGATCTGGCAGTGCCGTGATCCCGTTTGACGTGCGGAAATGCCACACGTCACAAAGGGAAAAGAGAAAGGGCCATGAGACAGGGAAGAGACGAGGTGAGACGGTATTGAGACTGAACAGCAAAACAAAAGAAAAAAAGTTATGATGGATTATGTATAATCCACTGGGTTATGATGGATTATGTATAATCCACTGGGTGAGTGTGAAGCCTGACTCACTCATTTTAAGTCCTGGTTAACAGGCCCACAGACATGAAGGACATGTTCTCTTACCAAACGCCTGCTTGTGGTGCACATATAGAAAAGCAGAGCACTAATATAGGCAGCCTACTAACCACAAGCATGTATTTCAGGTTAAGGGCTCCAGTTTTATACGCTGGGATTGGTCAGTGTTTTCGTGCATGATGCAGGTTGGTGGGGGGGGCGGGGTTTGTGGCTCGTGACTGAAGCACCGTGGAAACTGCTGCTCCTTGTATTTCTCCACTGCATTAACACGACTCACGCCCCTCCCCCACTTGTTCGTTCTCCTCCCTGCTCCCCTTCTCCCAGAATCCTACGGAGAGCTGATGAATATCCCTCGTTTCTTTCTGGAGGGGGAGAGGAGTGGGAGAGGAGTGCTCCCATTCATCTCCGTCCGGCGTGACAGCTTACTACGGCACGTGCTCCGCGCTCGCTGAACACAGCCTCATCGATCTGAGCATCATCGATAATCATCCCAAGTGAGCCAGAGGCCTGTCCCCCCGGCGGGCGGAGATGATGCTTTTCTGGTATTCACCGCTCGATCAGAGACTCAGTGATCCCCGGGGAGCCTGCAGGGCCTGTCTCCTTGACAGTGGCTGGAGCAGGGAGAACACGTGCTCGGGGTGCAACTTGTCAGGCCTGAGTGGCCCCCTCAGGCTTCTGCTATCACAGGTTAAAAGCTGAGAGGAGAGTGTTTGGATAGCAAAGCTCTGTCAACATGACTGCATTCCACAAACACACAGCCTGTACATGTGTTTATCTGGAGTTGTCAAGATCCTCTGAGATGAACCTCAAGCTGATATCAGGCTACATTTGTCATTATTACAGAATAAATCCAACTTCTAAAACACAACTTTTAGAAACACCACCACATGAAACAACTGTTGTTTTTGAAGATCCTAAAGGCAAACAAATGTTCAGAGCATTTTGAATAATAGCACAGTATTCCATATTGTGAGGGTTCGGCATAATTCCTGTGTGCAAACAGGTAACCCCATAAGAGGTAGGTGTAAAGCAACCAATCAAACTCAAAAAGATTTGCTAAAAAAACCCACCAACAACATTTTATTAGGAACAGATGGCACTTACCTAGCACGTCTCAGCAAACAATAAACCGTCATGGCTGTTTGTTTATTATGACTGAATCTACCATCTGCTTTACCTCAGTTACAAAACACTGAGTTGGTTAAAAGCTAAGAATGTAGTTTTACGGTCAATCTAGAACAGTTTCATTGACCTACTGCGTTCAAATGCTGTGTGTGTGTGTGTGTGTGTGTGTGTGTGTGTGTGTGCACTTTACATACCCATCCCACTGTCTGAATGAGATCTGAGCAGAGATAGATATGACAAAACCAAATTAAAAACAGAACTGGTCTGATGCTCCACCTCCTCCACCACCGACGCCCTGTGAGCCCAGCACCCAGCCTCCTGGCCACCACATCTCAGCTCCCTTGAACCAGTCTGCCCTCTGTCTAGGGGATGATGGTATATCATATGCACAGTGCCTGGAGAAACAACCAGACAGCTAGACAGTATGTATATATATATATATTATTTTCAAATACTTCAATAACGCCCCTTGGTGGAGTGGTCAAAGAGCAAACCCAGTGTTATATCTGCGGTCAGGATACTCTTTATTCTCTTACACTGCCACAGCTTTTTGCTGGGCTGGTGCTCTGGGCAAAATCTCCATTACGGCTCAACCGACAGCCAGTATCACAGGGTCAATGCTATTGTGAAGGATGTGATGGGTTACTGCTGCGTGGGTTATTTGATGGGCAGTAGAGCAGTTGCCATAACTCGGTACATTGCGAATGATCAATATCTGCGTGTGTGTGTGTGTGTGTGTGTCATTGTCTCATCATATGCACTTAACCACAAACACATCCATCTTGCTATAAGCGACGTGAACATCACAGCACCTCAGGTTCAGGCACATCCCTCTGAACTGGAGGGGCGTGAAAAATTCGGCCGCCGTGCCAAATCCGCTCCCCAGTTATGCATGAGCTGAATGGCCTGGTGAAACATAGAGCAGGCTTGGCACATGCGCCCAGCACTGCGAGGGGGACAGAGATTTTGCCATGCCCCGTTTCGTTGGTGCACCGCGTGACAATCACGGCGCGCTGTCTGCGTCTGCACTGACAGAGTGCTGCGCTGGTGTAACCCAGCTAGACGAGAGCTTCACGCAAACGAACAAATCTGAGAGAGAAGAAAGAAAAGTAAAAAAAAAAAAAAAAGCCTCTGCCAAAAATCTGACACTCCAGCGATAATCATCGACGAATCGGAAGCACACGTGACTGCCCGTGCCTTTGTGCAGAGAAATACCGCTCGTGTGCAAGTGGTGGGTTACAGTTGCAGCCCTGATTTTCCGGTGCCACATCAACCCTCTGGTTCAATTAGTCAGTCAAAGGAGATTCATGTCATTGTACATCAGGGTACTTCAACTCAGGCCCGCTGATTAAGACTAATGACCGTATTCAGTTACCGTCATGGAAACCAAATGCATGAGGGCATCATACACACATACATGCACACGCTACACGCTTGAATCCTTCGTGTTACTCACCACCAAAGAGAGAGGCCTTTTCCACGACACCACTCCAATCAGTCCTGACAGCAGAACCTGCAGAGGAAAGAAAACGAATTTCTCTTGTTCAAACCAGCAGAGACTCCACGATGACAGCGATCGGCTTACGAGGGTTTTTTTTTTTTTTTTGGCGAGGCTGTTGCCGGGGACGACCGGACAACGCTCGCGGGCACCTCCTTCGCCGTCTCAGGCGTGGAGACAGACTTGTGAGGACAGACAGGAGCCTCTAACCTGACACAAGCCTTGCGGGCTCCTCAGAACCGCTTACACAGTAGCCCTGGCCTCCTTTTTCAGCAGCCGCTCAGTCTCTCTCCTTCTCTTGCGCTAAGCGTTCTCACCCTTTGTTTTGTCGTTTATTTTGTGTCTTTTTTTTTGCCTCCACACCTGTGGACCTCGACGTGTTGAGCGATGCTCTTCTCTTCACTGTCCTGCATGGTCCGCACTGATGTAATCTACATAACCTGAAAATTACGTTTCCTGTCAGGCATTAATATATATAACACCATAATACGGCTCAGCATAAAAATAACTGAGTTTGATGAATACATGCAATAATTATTGACACTTATTATTTACTGGCCACAATATAAGAAAATATTGTCAATGAGCTATACTGTCAATAAATATTGGCTACACGTATCGATTGCAGCTTGTGCGAACACTTAGTAAAATTGTTATTGATTAGTTGTCCTAAACACTACCATACTGTCTGTGAACTGGCAAATATAGTCATAAACCTTCAGACAACTTGGTGGGATTCTGCACCAAAGGGCAAACACTGGTAGAGAAATCGATACTGCAGTACGGTAGCATGGTGATACACGGTACGATTCAAGAATCAAGTGTTTACAAAAGGATGACGGTGAAGAAGACAGGGGTCACTTTATGATGTACGATTTGCTAACGTCATCAGGAAAGAACAGAACAGAATGACAAAGATCTGAGCAATGCTAGAAAATCCAGCACAGCTAGAAAATGCACCATAAAACACCGCGTAATATTCTTACAACTGTCTTCCATACAGTCTTATACGTACGTCTACACGAGGCAATAACATTAAATCATGTAAAGAGTTAATGTTGTATATTTAATATCCATACAAAACAAAGAGACTGGCTCCCTGCCACTCAGTGGTGCTCAGGAACAGTTTGTTTGCAGTAGCAGTCTGTGGTTTGAATTGTGTATTACTGTTGTCCCTGTGGAGCAGAGACAATTTGATTTAAATGATAATTTGATGTCATCATTAGAGTCTTTCTGCAACTTCGCCTAAATTTGTTCCCAGTGCTTTGGAAGGAGATTATATTTTTTGAAGGGAGGTTATTTTATTTTATTTTTTCACAATTGGAAATATTCACTTTTCATTTTAGTTTCCTATTTCCATAATACATTAGCAGGAAGGAGATGACAAAAAGAGAGAAGGAAGTTCAGAGGAAAAGGGTTAAAGAAAATTTGCTTATGAATTATTGATCCCATGTTCAGCTGCAACTGAGATATAGACAGTGAGAAAGTGTTCCTTCCACACACACACTCACAAATACATACACAATCTCATTCCTTCTGTATACACACACACACACACACACACACAATCCAATTCCTTCTCACACATACACGAACTGAAACGCAATCCCAGTACTTCTACACACACACACAATCCCTCTACTTTTTTTTTTTAACAAATGTACGCACTCCCCCCCCACACACACACATACACACAAACACTCATGTTTATAGTAGCACCTGCTTCCCCAGGGGAGCTGTGGGGAGATGTGTAAATGGAGGAGACGGTAGTTCTCTCGCAGGCGCTGGTGCTGTTCTGGTGCATTCTGCCCCATCTCATTTTCACCTCAAACCAACAACCACCGCCAGATACAGCTCCCCACAGATCAGTCCTTACCGCCAGCTACAGCTCCCCACAGTTCAGTCCTTACCGCCAGCTACAGCTCCCCACAGATCAGTCCTTAGCTCTTCACAACACATGAGGAGTGTCATTCAAGCCACTGTCAAAAGCAAACAAATAAACAAATAGACAAACCCCACTTACTTCGGCAGCATCCAGCACCTCTGGTCTAGGACATGCCTGCTCACAGAAACGTAATTCTTACAGCCAAAAATGTTCCATTTAACTCCATTCAGATTTATTTGTACAGTGCTTTACACAACCTGTGTTGTCACAAAGCAACTTTACAGGAATCATACGTCCACAGAAACTACAAAGACTCCATGAGATCAAGAAACCTTGAGAATAACCAGGGCTCAGAAGGGGAGCCCCTCCTCTTCTGGTCCACAATGACTGATAAACTAACAACACACAATGAATAGAGATGCTTTTGCTTTTACCTCTAACTAACTAGATTATCTTATGAGACTTAAGAAACAACGACCAAATATGAGCCTCTTGGCACTCCTGCCCTGTGAAGCTGAACACATATGGCTCTGACACTCAGGAGAACTCAGACACAGCACTGCTTCTGCCACGGCCCAGCTAGAAACCAACCCAAGAAACAAAACCAGTTCTGACTGGCCATTAGATGTAAGAACAGCTCAATACAAATAAAAAGAATTAAATATATAATACATTTTTAAAGACATTTTTGGACATTTTGGACTTTGTTAGAGGAAAGAAGCCCTTCTCCTTAACATTAGGGGATCCTTTACTGCGTAAAGTCAAGGGGGTGTGGGGGTGAAGGGAGTGTCCTCGTGGAGGTGGATGGAGCACTTGTAGGGAATGGGTGGAGGATGCCTAAGCCGAGAAGAAGAATGCCCAGTCGCGCAGTCGTGCCTGTGGTGAGATGATATGTGTAGAAGCTGTCTGGGTATGGAGAGGGAATAGATGTGGGATTTTCCCCTGGCTGCTCTATGAACAGGATTAAGTCCCAACACTTACTGACATTAGGCACAGGGGCCTGAGCAGAGAACCGGGACGGGCCCAAGCGTTCAGAAACCTGGGAAACCCGTGAGACAGAAAAGACCATCTCCCCAGCGTGAAGGAGAGCCTAGCCAAACCAAGACAATGGGTCCGTGTGTATCAAAACCAGCAGTGTCTATACGTCTGTTTGACAACTGAAATCTTATACAAGTATGAGATCTTATACAAGTATGAGATCTTATACAAGTATGCCTGAGCCAGGCTTATGAGACACAACTGGCTGACGAAACTATAAGTGGCAAAGAAAAGTATTTCTAAGGTAATATTACAGATTGATACCAGCATCATCGCCACAAAGATCATTGGATCTTCTTCTAACAGTTTAAGGATGTACATAACGAAGCAGTTTGGCATCAAGGCACCAATGACTTGGCTTGCATTTATAGGAAACTGTCGTCAATGTATCATGCAAAAAATCACGCGCGTAGAGAGGTGAATGGCACCCAACAATGGCTCATAGGAAATCTGTGATTTGATTTTTACACAGACCAGCATCCAAGCTTTCCCCTGCAGTTTATTCTCCCTGAAAAAAAAACAATTATTTCATCTATTAAGTTTTGTAGAAAAGATTTTCAAATAGGTAGTAGGAAACAGCATTCTCAAAATGATTATTTGTAGCATTATAGTATTATATGTTATTTATAAACTGCTTATAAACCTTTTTAGGGCAATCTTAAATGTCCACCTGAGTGAAGCATGTGCATAGTTTATTTGATTCATTGTTCAAACACAAGCCTGATTTTTAAAAACTGCCTGCCAGTCATTAAATATCTGAGGTGTTTGTACGTGATGTGATTTTTCTAGAAATCCACTGGGGAGAAAGGAAAAAAAACCCTGGTGCAGATTCACACATGAAGATCTGACACTGGGTAGCACATGTAAAGATCCCATTGAACAGTAATGGCGGTTCTGTTTCAGTACACTCTTATAGGTCTCTACAGTAAAATCATAATAACACAGTGCTCAATAAAAGAGAGGATTGGTCCCATTGCTTCTGTTTACAGCCTGGAGAGGGACAGAGGATAGAGAGAGAGTGAAAGAAAGAGAGAAAGTGAGAGAGAGACGGATGAAGAGAGTGTGAAAGAGAGGAGAAGAGAGAGAGAGAAGGAGGGAGAGAGAGAAGAAGAGACTGTGAAAGAGTGAGGAAGAGATGAAGAGAGAGTGAAAGAAGTGAGAGAGAGAAAGAAAGAGAGAGGGAGGGAGAGAGAGAGATAGAAAGAGAGAGAAAGAGAGGGAGGAATGTGTGGTTACCTGGGGAGGGCATCATTAATCACAGCATGCTGTCTACAGGATTGTGATATATGACATACCTTCATCCAGAGAGAGAGAGAGAGAGAGAGAGAGAGAGAGAGAGAGAGAGAGAGAGAGAGAGAGGAGAGAGAATGAGAGAGAGAGAGAAGGAGAAAGAATGAGAGAGAGGGAGAGAGAGTGGAGAGAGAATGAGAGAGAGAGAAGGAGAAAGAATGAGAGAGGGAGAGAGAGAGGAGAGAATGAGAGAGAGAGAGAGAAGGAGAAAGAATGAGAGAGAGGGAGAGAGAGAGGAGAGAGAATGAAAGAGAGAGAAGGAGAAAGAATGAGAGAGAGGGAGAGAGAGAGAGAGAGAGACTATACTATTTCTATGCTGGCCTCATGTCAGTAAGTATTTGGAGGCAAATCTCTGAGGCAGATCTCTATGGTGATACACTGTGAGTGAATGTATATGAGCGTGTGTGTGTCCGTGTATGCGAGTGTGTATGTGTAGGGACCAAGCTCCCTGACCTCCCGTCAACTTCACAATTTTTTTCCAACCAGGTAACAGACAAATCTGTGTACCGACACACCCCCACCTCCACGACTGGCCTCAGACCAGTGCTTCACGCCTACCTTCATGACTGGCCTCAGACCAGTGCTTCATGCCTACCTTCATGACTGGCCTCAGACCAGTGCTTCATGCCTACCTTCATGACTGGCCTCAGACCAGTGCCTCACCCCCACCTCCACGACAGGCTTCAGACCAGTGCTTCACACCTACCTTCACAAATGGCCTCAGACCAGCGCCTCACCCTTACCTTCACACCTACCTCCATGACTGGCCTCAGACCAGTGCTTCATGCCTACCTTCATGACTGGCCTCAGACCAATGCCTCACCCCTACCTCCACAACTGGACTCAGACCAGCTCTTCATGCCTAACCTCCACGACTGGTCTCAGACCAGCGCTTCACACCTACCTTCACGGCTGGCCTCAGACCAGCGCCTCACCCCCCAATTCCACAACTGGTCTCAAATCAGCACTTCATTCCCCCTTTTCTCCTCTTGATGGGGCTCCACTGTTAGCTGCGTATGCATCTGGGACATGTGCTCATTAGTAGCTGGTGTCAAGCTGCGCATTTAAATAAGAACGCTTCTCTGTTAGTGAAATCCACCACCGCTTCACATCTGCCACCCACTCCAATCGAAGAAGAACTGCTCGGGAACCTGAACCAACCTCCACCACTGACCAGGGCAGGTTCTGGTGGAAAAATAACTGTGATTGTGGGATGGAAATTGGGGTGGGGGGGTGTCTACAGTTCACTGAATGGCTCGGAACAACTTCACAATATCTTTCCATTAGCTTTCAAACGCCACTTTCTCCTGTGGTGGTGCCAGGGTGGTAATGTCATATATTTTCCTCCATTGGCAGTAGCCTCTTCAGTGTAGCTTCCTCAGCAGAGTGCATATGGCCATCTCAGTGAATGTCTTGGAAACCAGGTATTGCACACATAGATAAGTCAGAGAGAGAGAGAGAGAGAGAGAAAGAGAAAGAGAGAGCAAAAGAGAGAAGAGAGAGAGAGAGTGCTAGGCACAAGAAAATGGAAAGAGAGAAATGGGGTCTATGGTCCTGTTGCCGTGGAAACCTCTCGCTGGCCTCTTGCCAAGCTTCATAATGTTTTCCCATTTACCCCTCTGTGAGGATGGAGCTGCAAATCTTCCTTAGCATCAACATGTAACACAGACATACTCACACAGAAACGCACACACACCCACCCACACACTAAAATGCACACACACACACACACACACACACACACACACACACACACACACAAACACATACACTAATACACTTGATCACAATATAATTACTGGCCATCAAACACACGCATAAGTGTACAGTTATTATTATTTCCAAATGCAGTCTTATACACACACACACACACACACACACAAACAGGCACTGACATTACAACATATGTGATGCAACTCCTGGGGTCTCCACATGCACCTCACAGCAGTGTTCACAACAATATCTCACATCCCATGTCACACCTCACCCTCTACCCTCATCCACGGGGCATCTGCTCCGGCCCACCCTACCACCCTACCACAGTCCACCTTGCATATACGAGCCCCCTAAAGTCCGTCGTCTCCCAGCCAGCATCCTGCCTTGGACAGCTCAGTGCTGCGTTTTCCAAGATCCAGGTTCAGAAAGTAAAAGTCCAACCCAGGATTTTATTCCACCCACTTGGATTTGGTAATTAGCCTAAGTCAGCAGGTATAACCAAGCAGTAAAGTAAACCCTTTTAAACCTTTTTAAACCTTCACGAAACCACTCCAGTAAAAAATAAACATTCATGCAAATGTATAGCTCCACCTGCCACTTGTCCCACTGTAAATGTGAAAACTACACCAAGCATAAAGCCACACCCTCTTGGCAAATCTCCAGCAAATCACATTACATGGTTGAGTCACTGTGTTTCTGGTCATGTCCATCCCATAATCATATCTGCAGCAGTTATATCAGCTCTAGTGCCATGTGGTAGCACTGGTAGCTGCTCATCTCACAGGGCATCCAGATTGATTTTCACTAGCGCAGGTCACTAGCAAGGCCCTGCCAAAGGTTACAGAGGATCACAGTAATGGCATGCTTGTGCATGTGTGGGTGCGTGTGTGTGCGCACTTTATTTACATTTCCTTATGGGGACCCAATGTCTTTATTTACATTTCCTTATGGGGACCCAATGTCTTTATTTACATTTCCTTATGGGGACCCAACTTCTTTATTTACATTTCCTTATGGGGACCCAACTTCTTTATTTACATTTCCTTATGGGGACTCAATGTCTTTATTTACATTTCCTTATGGGGATCCAATGTCTTTATTTGACATTTTGTGTTTTATTACAATTCTACAGGTCCATGAAAAACATTTTTTTTCTTTCTAAGGCTTAAAGAAAGGATTACAAAAAATTAAATAACTAAGAGATTTTCTTCACATTTACAATTACATTATACATTCATGTTTATGGCATACACTTTTATCCAGAGTAACTTACAAAAGTAAGTCATTTCCTCTAGACTATCTTTGATTAAGTTTAGGGATAAGACCAGGTCTACATCTAAGAGTGATGCACCATTCAGTGTATCTGGGTTTGTGAGATGAAGGGCCCACCTGGAAGCGCTGAAACACTGCCACTTCCAGCAGATGTTTGGCTCTTACTTTAGAAACCGACTAATTGTAAATGTTGCTTCTGTTGATGTGGCACTCAAACGAGTCCAGGCACTTCCAGCAAAGTCACAATTTTCTTTGCACTTTGCTTAGATTAGAATCATATTTCATCTACTCTGTACGATGTTTCCAAACTGGCTAATGTAATTGTAGCGTGTTTCTTTCTGAAGGCTGCTGCTCAAACCTATTACTCAGGCTGACGACAACGGTGTGAGCTGAGGACATCCGTGCTCTTTCTCTCTTCTTCTCCCTCCTCTCTCGTCTCAGCTCTCAGTCTTTCTAAAGTTTCACATTCTCTCCACTCATCCCTTTATCCCTCTCTTTTCTCTTCAGACTGGAAAAAAAACCCAACCAACCTCGCAGCGGGAACATCCAGCCTCAGCTGCCTGTCGGAGACAGCTTTTCGTTTCTAAAGTTCTTCTTGCCCTGAGCTGAACTCTGCTAGCCCTGCAGTAGGTGACTGAGATCCACAGGCGTTCCCTTAATTAAATTGAGCAGTGTGCTGATTAAAGTGCGCCTTCTTTCAGGGAGGATGACAGAGAACATGCTCTTTGGTTCTACAGTATCTAATGGAAGGCAACAGACGAACCACCAAGGCCCCCTGCTTACACCGTAGCAGTAGCCTGCAATAGTGGCACCCAGCACTCACTCGGTTCAGTTTTGGAAATTGCATCCTGTGCACCTGATACAATAAACCCACGCGAACAGGTGGACTAGCGCAGCGAGGGCCGCAGGACTTTGTGTGTGCGAAAGAGTGTCACGTCCTGCTCGACAGGACACTCTCCGTCCAATACCGACGCCCGGCAGCGAGAGAAGGGGGCTAGAGTGATGTCATCAGAAGCACGGCGGGCGCGGTGTTTACGTGGGTGCTGTTTCGCCGGTCGCTGGCATCCCCACGAGCTCATTAGCGCCGCCATCTGCTTGAGTGCAGGTGAGGCGTCAGGGCGGAGTTCTGAATCTCCCACATGCCAACTTCTGTAATCATGCCAGGATTTCCTCAGCGACGCAGGGATTGCGGAGAGGCCTCGCTGTGGAATCAGACCCGGTTGGTCGTGCGGGTGCAGGAGTGGGCAAAGCCAGACTGGCATCAGTGCGGCTCCTCCACCCGTTAGGACGAGATCGTCCGTCTCTCATGTGGTTGTCGATGCCTGAAATTCCACCACAGCGTTTCTGTGTATCCAGGCATTGGTGTAACAGGGAAACTGAGGGTGACTGTACACACCCCTTCACTGCAGAGGCACAGGGTCTGTGAATAAACCTGAATAACAAATCCAGAGCTAACAGTGCTGTTCACATTAAGGAGGGGTTAGAATACTAGAACTCACTGTCTGCCGTCGTTTGGCCTATACCTGTTTCTACCTTTGTGCTGTCCACTCCACCAAACATGTACTTGGGGCTTAGAACAAGAGTCATTCCCTCAATTGCCATGGCAACAGAAGAACAACAGCAGGTTCCCCCATGCTGCGTCAAGGTGGGGGTGGAGGAGGAGGGGGGAGGGGGGAGTCAATCTCTCCGGTCCCCTCCTCTTTTCCTCCACTCTCCCTCTCTCCTGCTGTCATTCTTAGCAGCATTTCCACCTCCTTCTGTCCTGCCTCCTTTCCTACCAGCAGGCCATCAGGGCAGGTCTGCTCTGACCACGGCAGGAATGGTTGTAAACAAAACCAAAGTTCAGTCCCTTCCCTGATCCGTGCACAGATTCCCCGAGAGAAAGCCTGTAATCTCGATTACAAGTCAATCCCAGCCATGCCAAGCCATTCAAAAACACATACACATGGAAAGCAGCAGAGGCAGTTAAAAGGTGTGAGTTCCACCATTCAACAAAACAAAAATATGTAAAAAGAGTGCATCCATCTATCAGCCACAACATTAACACCACTGACAGGTGGAGAAGCGTAACATTGATTATCTCCTCACGGTGGCACCTGTTCAGGACTGGGATGTATTAGACCGTAGGAGCAGTGGATGTGTTGGAAGTTAAAAAAAAATTAGCGTGAAGATCTGGATCTACTTTGGAGCCAAATTATGATGCTAGAGAACTGGGAGAGAACATCACCAAAACGACAGGTCTGTTTGTGGGGTGTGCTCCCCATACGCAGTGGTCAGTACCTACCAAAAGTGGGTCAGAGAAGGACAACCTGTGAACCGGCGACAAAGTCATTAGACTCACCGATGTGTGTGGGAAGCAACAGCCCATCTGGTTCAATCACACAAAGAGCTACTGTAGCAGATATTGATGAAAAAGGTAATACTAGCTGTGATAGAAAAGGGTCATAACACACAACACATGGCAGGCCAAGCTAAGCCTTGTCCACCACTGAGAGCTCCTACAGTGGACATGTAAGCATCAGAACTGGACCATGGAGCAGTGGAAGAAGATGAATCATGTTTTCTCTTTCATCTTGTGGGCAGCCAGGTCAATATGCATCGCTTACCTGGGGAAGAGATGGAACAGGATGCACTACAGGAAGAAAGCAAGCTGGTGAAGGAAGTATGATGCTCTGTGCAACGTGGATCCTTTGACAGGTACCACCTACCCAATCACTGTTGCAGACCAAGTACACCTCATCACGGCAACTGCGTTCCCAAAAGGCAGTGGCCTCTTTCATCAGGATAAACTGCCATGCCACATTACTCAGGAATGGTTGGAGGAACATGGCAAAGGGTTCTAGGTGTTGACATGGCATCCCAATTCCTCACATCTCAACCTAATGGAGCTTCAGTGGGACGTTCTGGAAAAAAACGTCCCATCCATGGAGCCTCCATCTCGCATCTTACATACGCTGCTAACGGCTGGGTGCCAGATACCACAGGACACCATCAGCGGTCTCGTGGAGACCACGCCTCAACCATACATTCATACGTCCGTGTGCATGCGAATGGATGTAATGTGTGGAGTGTTTGCGAACGTGTCGGCTCAGCCAGGCTGCCGGAGATGCCCGCAGTGATGTGTTTGGAGGATGACACGGGGAATCTCCAGCAGGATTCTGCTGTCTGTCTTCCTCTATAATTACGCAGTAGCAGAATGAGAGATTGCATTAGATAACATGCAAGCCAGCGGCACTCCCAATTAATCACCCAGTCTGTCTCCTACTGTCTAAATATATGTGCTTGCCCTGCTCTCTGAGCTGATTATTCGTGCATTAACAAAGCAAGAGATCTATTCATCTGAGCTGCGGATTACACACTGTATACGTGATCAATACACCCCTCGTCTTTACAGCTGCCGCACTGCCTGAGTGTGTTAATTTGACAAAGAGATGAGAGGAAAGGAGAAAAGTCCAGAGGAAGAGAGAGAGAGAGAGAGAGAGAGAGAATGAGTTACAGAGCAACTGAGAAAAAGTGAGAGATTGTGACAGAAAGAGCGAGTGAGGGAGAGTGAGAGTGGAGGGGCAAAGGCAGAGAGAGTGTGAGAGAGTCCTATATACTCCAAAGGAATGTCTGCATTAATTGAGATGAATTGAGGGCCAGATGTTCAAAATAGGGTTCCCCCTCTTTCGCAGCAGGGGCAAGCAGCTCTGAGTGGATGCATCTCAACTCACCCTCAGACACTTTAGACACTTTAATCACTAATGATTTTTAAATTGAATTGCACTGGGGAAGAGAAAAAGCCCTCAAGGAGAAGTGTGAGCGTTCAGGCAGAGTCTGCAAAAACAGCTGAATGGGTGGATTCGCTTTGGTGCAGTCTAACGCGCTCTGCTCTCACTGCCTGCAAGGCAGACCAATCCGCTTCCCTTCACATGCCACGCCGCCGACCGGAGGCCATGGCGATACCGACCGGGACAGGCCGGGGTGAAAACACGGGAACAGTGGAGCGGCCGAGTGCCGTGTCCCGCAGCGTGACGCCCCGAGCGGCTGGGCGACCGAACAATCTGAATCTAACAGAGACTGATCATGTGCCACCAGGGAGAGGCTTTTGATTGGCCTGAGTGAAAACTCGCCTGATTCCTTTTGATTGGCCTGATTGGTAGTTTACAATGTGCAGAACAAGAGAAAAGTAGCCGACACACCTGTCCTACTCTCCTCTCACTCAAAGATGGTTGATTCCACCAAACCTCCGACTTGCACACAGAGGCAACCATAACTGAGAACCTGCCGGGTTTGCTAAGCAATGCACTTTGGACTCTTTTGGATGCTCTACGATGCAGATTAATAAATACTAATCGTTCCAGGGTGCAGAGAACAAGATGGCTGCGCTGCCCCACGGTATCCGATTCTTCGAGGTCCGTCAGATCCATTTTGCTGCACAGCCTGCATTAAAGTGCGGATGTTTCATGACAGAAACTAAGCAGTGAGATGAGATATACAGATGTATGATTTCTGTTAACAGAAATGTCTGCAAAACAGCATGCTGTCACATCCATGAGCCATGACATCTTCTGCGCTGCTGACAGTGACAAACCTAATGCACGCCTTTGTGTCAACTAGACTGGATTACCGTAACTCTCTCTAATCTGACCCTCCCAAGAGCTTCTATTACACATTTACATGAAGTTCAAAATCCTGCTGTCAGAATCCAGATGCCCACCAGAACAGGGAATCCTATTTCATCCGCTCTTAAACCCCCTCACTGGTTACTGCTCCATGGTATCTGTTCCCAATGATTTGAAGATTTTTTTGATGTGCAGCTTAAGATAATGCATGGCCATTTCTAAAGCATGTCTAAAGCTTTCAGTTCAGTATATTTTGCAATTCTATTCTATTCTATTCTATTCTATTCTATTCTATTTGTAAAACCTTGAGTGCTGCCGACACTCAAATCTATTTAAAGCATTTTTAAAAATATTGCTTTTAATTAGATTTTCACTCTGCTTTTTTCTCCTCTAATTAATTTTGACTATTTTCTTTTCTCTTTTAAATATTTGCCTTTATTCAGATTTCATACTGTTCTGCTTTATCTGTTTTTCTTATTGTACCTTTTTCTAATTAGTGTCTTTTCTCTTTGGAATTTAATATTTTCTATAAAGCACTTTGTAAAAATGCTTTTTAAATCAGCACTACATAAATAAAGTTTATTATAATTGCTTTTAGCACTGTTCAAATATTTCCCGGAGGTCATTGTGCTGATTTACAAGGCTGCTGTGTTGGGTGGGGTTTATATCTGGGCCTAATTCTCAGGCCAGAGTCATAGGCGGGGCTAATCATCTCTCTATAATGATGTTCAGGGCAGGAGCACAGAGAGCGGCTCATCACATTTGTATGGTTGAGAACAAAGACAGCACACGTCCCAGCTGGCAGCCAGTCACGACCACGGCTACGATTAAAGCAACAGTGGTAGGGAGCGATGGGGGGCTGGTAGAGATCAACTCTGCGCAAGGAGAGCGCCAGGCGGATGCTGGTCACAAAAATCATCTGCATCCGCAGCCATTTAACTCTGTCCGTTCTCAATCCTCGAATGTGCCGTCAGTGCTTGTTTTTCCATGTCTGGCATCTTGAGCTCGACGGAGAGCGATCGACTGTTCGAGGGCGTTGCTCAAGACCAGATCAGCCGGCTTTGACCGACGCGAAGCGGCAAGAACATGCTGAAGGGAAGGATTTACAGTACAAACTGTGGCCGGCGTCTGAAGGCAGGCTGTCATGGGTTCTTGCTCTCACTTTCACATCAGCACGTTCAGCAGAAAATGAAGCTGGCAGTACAGACCAGTGCTACAGCCCGGATCAGACTGAGACTGACACTTCCAGTCTACCGCCATGACCACATGGATCAAAGTTAGATTACATTAGATTAGATCAGATCTAGGCCAGATAATGCCTTTATTTTGCCATTATACATACACGTGTGTACAGTACAACAAAAGGGTTTCTTAGTTCACCACACACGTACTCACCACACACGTACTCACCACACAGGTACTCACCACACACATACTCACCACACACATACTCACCACACACGTACTCACCACACAGGTACTCACCACACAGGTACTCACCACACACGTACTCACCACACAGGTACTCATCACACACATACTCACCACATGTACTCACCACACACGTACTCACCACACACATACTCATCACATGTACTCACCACACACATACTCACCACACGTACTCACCACACACGTACACACCCATGATAAAAAGCCAGAGGCACCTGCACGCATACATTTGCATATCCAAAAAAGGCCCACTCATTCATACACACAAAGCACACACAGCCAATTTTACGAACAACAGTCAAACACGAACATTATTGCTTTCCCTGGAACACAAATGTCAGTTCATATCCTGAACACGCAAGGTAACACACTAAAAATAGGAAACCGACAGTTTTCTGCTTCAGCCTTGTACTGGAAACACGAACGAACAACCATCTAAAATCTTGCTGTCTGTACAACTGTATCTTTGAATGATTGCCCCTTGCCTTCACTGAACACTTTATATCTTCTCTCATCTTACTGAACAGGACAAACCACGCTGTTCTGGATGTTGTAGAAAAGAAGCCGTTTGTAACATATCAGCAATGCGATCTGTGTTATATAAATGCCATCCTGCTTTCTGATCAGTGTTCATTGCTTCCGAGTCATTTGTTTTTAGTCAGCTCTCTCTCTCGACAGCCTTTTTAATCGAAGCTGCAGACTCTCGCTTCACTTTTATTTCCTCTTGTTTACTTTTCGTATTATGGAGAAACGTCATTTGAAAATCCCACCTACTTAATGAACTTTATGCATTTGGAGATAATGATATATATATATGTATATATATAACTGTTTATCTTTAATCTGAATACTTTTTTCCTGTTACAGTGCATTACAATGTGCTAATTTTGGTCTCTTAAGTATAACACTCTGGCAGGGATTCAATTATTCTGCCCTGTCTCCCACTGAGACAGAGGTCCTTCATACATGGGCAAAAGCAGAAACACAGCTGGGCCAGACCTGGACAGTTCATCACACGTAACCGGTCCAGCTGATGGCAGATACAGTGGAAGAGCTGAGGTGTGATGCTTCTGCTTGTGTTGTCTGTGGGTCCAGTGGTGAGCATCCTAATAAAATAAATACAATTGCTCTGGTGTGTGTGAATGACTGTGTGTGTAACTGTATGCCCAGTGGTTCATGGCACTCTGTCCTGGGTGGTGCCCTCTCTCCAGTGGTGGATGGCACTCTGTCCTGGGTGGTGCCCTCTCTCCAGTGGTGGATGG